>JBBPJL010000279.1:0-21447 GCA_038088675.1 Xanthoconium separans | reverse complement strand
GAGATTACTCACACCCAGAAGAACTCTGGTTCAACCTCCAGGGGTAATCCCACCAATAAACTGTCAAGCTCTGCTCAGACAAACAAACCCAAGGGTGATGAGTCCAGGGGTACCTCCATCGCTCCAGCAGAGGCAACAATCAGAAGGGCAACAACTCTGGCCCTTCTAACAAGACCTACATCTCATCAAAGCCAGGCAAGGATGGTAAGCTTTTCCCAGAGGAGTGCCAATGCTGGCTCTGACTCAACCTTTGCCTCTTCTGTGGTGAAGAAGGTCACAATGTTATGGATTTATGATTCACCAGCACCACTACCAGGCTGGACCACTTTATTTTCTTCAACCTTTCCTCAACAGACAGGGACACTACCACCTCTAGGCTCTGGCAGAAGCCTTACCTCCCATATCAGTACTCTGGGAGTACTATCAAGCATCATTGTCCACATCTATGGACACCACCAGGAGTCACCATGCTCTCACTCATGGCCAACCATCATCCTCTAGACATCTTGGCCATAGATGGTCTAGTAAGACTCTTCCTGAAGACAGACAGCAACCCTCCTAGCCAACTACAGGGCACATCCTCTTCCCCTCATGACCACACTCCTTGCTGAGCATAGGAGTATGACTCGTCACGACCAAGGCTGTTCCTACAGCCACTGCACAGCCATGTGGAACCCATTGTCTGCTTATGGCCTAAATGCATTTCCGATCATCTATTGAACCTATTGCTGATCCTCATCATTCTGAGATAGTGGATCTCTATTTGATCCTTTCAATCCCATTGATCCTCTTCTGATCTTCATGACAGCAGGACCCCCTTTGATCCTCTTCATTCCTTCCTGATGTAGGAAGCCTGTTTGATCCTTCTAGGATCACCCTTTACCCTGATGGTCTGTGCACCCTCAGGTTCCAGTATATATAGGGCTACACTTGTACCATTGTAGTCCCAAGCTAGTTCTATGCCAGAATACCTGCTTGTATTCATACTGCAACTCTTGTTGCTCTCTTACTTGCAATCCTATTCTTACTCGCTGATGTACTGGTGGCAGGATCCCTTTTGAGTCTTGTTCACTCTTGACATTGCTGTCATTCCATGCACTTCATCTTTTGGCTCTTCAAGGCACCAAGGTCTCCTCTCTAGGACAGGACGGCACTTCACAGGGCTGATTGACTTGCAGTACACTAGATTTATAAGACTACTTCATCTCTTTCTACCATCAAATGGTTGTGACTAACTTCACTAAGGCATGAGCTTGCAGTAAGTGTAATACACAATGCCAAGGACTGTCCAAAGTCCACCTCAAGGGCTTCTAAGGCCCAAGTGGTCACCACAACTCCAGCTGACTCCACCTCTACCTCTGCTGCTTTGGAGGTGGGAAAATAGAGCATGGCTTCCATACAGCACAGAATGGGAGTCATGTTGGCCCTGACTGTGCTCTCAAGGAGTTACATCTCAATGCATCTACTCTCTCTGATCCTGCCCTTTCTCCTCTTGTTACTCTCTCCACTTACAATATCTCCCACATTCCTACTTTAATTGACTCTGGTTCAACTCATTGTTTCATAGACTCTTCTTTCACTGAAAAACATAAAATCCCTACATACCCATCTATTTGATGGTTTATCTAACACATGTATAACCTCTGCTATAGACACCTCTGTGACCTTTGCTTTGGGCTCCTCCACCTCTGAGACATTTTATGTCACCTCATTGGATTCATCAAGTTTGCTTGTTCTTGGACATAGCTGGCTCACCCATTACAATCCATTGATTGATTGGGCCACAAGCAGCATCTCATTCAGAACACCTACAGAAGGAATGCCAACCCCAATGTCAACCTCTATGCCTCTGAGGGCTCCTTTCTTTTCTCTTTTGGTCTCTGACCCTCTACCACAGGCTCACTCTGGTCTAGCCAACCAACCCTTGCAGTGCAACCTGGAGTCACCCAAAGCCCCCAGTCTGACCTGTCCTACAATCTCATTCATCAATCCTGTCGCCTACCAATGTGCAGTGAAGATGGAGGGATCAGAACAGTTTGCTGTTTCCCTTTGTGACCTTTTTTCTGCTTGCTCTGCTTCAACCTCCAAAGCTCTGGAAGAGACTATTGATCTCTCTGGAGTTCCTCCGGAGTACCATGACTCCACTGACATCTTTAGTAAAAAGAAAGCCAATACATATGCTAGTGCCTCATCGGCCCTTTGATCTGAAGATTGAAATCAAAGATGGAGCTTCTCCCCCAGTTGGGAGAAACTACTCTCTTTCCTCCACAGAACAAGGGGCTCTCCATGACTTCCTTGATGAACATTTGAATATGGGATTCATATGGCACTCTTCCTCTCCAAACACTGCCCCTATTTTGTTTGTTAAAAAGAAAGATGGCTCCCTTCACCTTGGTGTTGATTTCTGAGGCCTTAACAAGATCACCCAAAAGGGCCACTACCCACTTCTGCACACCTCCAACCTCCTTGATACACCCAGTGGAGCTAAGATCTACACTAAGCTCAACCTCCAACATGCCTACCATCTGTCCACATTGCTGATGGCAACAAATGGAAGACCTCATTTCAGACCTGCTGGGGCTTCTTTGAATGGCTTGTTACGCCATTTGGACTTACCAATGTGCCTGTGGCCTTTCAACATTTCATCAATAGCATCTTTTCAGACATGCTAGATGTCACCTTAGTAATCTATCTCGACAATATCCTCATCTACTCCCACAACAAGGAATTGCACTGAAAGCATGTCCATGAGGTCCTCCAGCACCTCCATGTCAATGGACTTTATGCCAAGTCAGAGAAATGTGAATTCCACACTGACACCATTGAGTACCTTGGTTACATCCTCTCTCCTTCAGGCATGACCATGGCCAAGGACAAAATTTAGTTGGTTTTAGATTGGCTGGAGCCCCAAAAGGTCAAGGACATTCAGTCCTTCCTTGGTTTCACCAACTTCTATTGTTGTTTTATTTGAGACTACTCTAGAATTGTGGTTCCCCTCACTTGTCTCACTTGAAAGGACTCTCCTTGGTCCTTCACCAATGACTGCCAACACTCCTTCCAAGCCCTTAAACATGCATTTACAACAGCTCTGGTGCTATCACACTGGACTCCAGATGCTTCAATTACTGTTGACACTGACACCCCTAACTATGCCATTGCCAGCATTCTCTCCATCACCATCTCTGATGAACTCCACCCCATTGCATTCTTCTCTCAGACCCTCACCAGAGCTGAGTTGAATTACAATATGCATGACAAGGAGTTGCTGGTGATCTTTTAGGCATTTAAGAACTGGTGTCATTATCTGGAAGGCTCCACTACCTCCATTAACATTTTCACAGACCACAAGAACCTTAAATATTTTTCTTCCACCAAGCTTTTGATGCGCTGCCAGGCCTGATGGTCAGAGTACCTCTGCCAGTTCAATATGGTGGTCCAATACTGGCCTGGTAAGCTTGGGCTTAAACCTGATGCTTTGACTAGATAATGGGATGTGTTACGCTTATTGCAAGCCAATGCCCTAGCGAAGTTAGTTGCAACCATTCATGAGAGAGAGGTGAAGTGAGCAGTGATACAACCTAGTGTACTGTGAGCCAACCGGCCCAGCCAAGTACTGTCCTATGGTGGAGATGGTCAAGGGTGAATTTATCCCCCTCTACTTTTTCACCAACAAAGGGCTTATGGATCCACAATCAATATCTCACTCCGTCAATGACAAAGCCTATGTGATCAAACCAGATGGTGAGGATGGAACCCATGCCTTCATATCCATTGCAGTGTCCAAAATAAAGCAACACATCATCCTTGATCAAGACCTAACTTGGGCACAAATAGATAAGGTGACACATCACATGATTTAAGCAATGAAAGAGGCACACTGGCCCACTGGCTGTGTAGATGCAATGCTTCAATTCTGGATGGTTCATTCCCAACAACAGGCCACAGACAAGCTGCTCACTATCATAGCAGCCATTGAATCCTCTAGCACCAGTGTACTACATAGCAGTGCTTCCTTGTTCAGTACCTTGGCTCACCAGCTAGGGCTCTGCATGGGTATGGGTATATGGTGGGTGTGGGTGTGGGTACTCACCTGCCCAACCCATACCCATATCCATACCCACAGTGTGGGTTGTCAGTTTATATGTACTCAACTACCTTTATCCTTAGTCATACATACATACCACCAAACTTGAAGGCTGTCCTTGTTCCATATTTTTCTGTATAACCCTATACAGTAGCTATCACATAATCACTGAAGTTTTACCCATTGGAAGACTCCTGCAGACCACCATGCCTTCAAATCTTGGATCCTTTGCTGCACTCACAAGAGGATCTCCAAGAAGACTGAGAAAGCACAAGCTGCCAAGTCTGAGAAAAGTTCTAAAAAAAGAAAAATGCCAGATCAGCCTGAGGGACCATCAGCACCAAGAACAGAGACAACTGGATCAGTATCAAAACAGGCATGTAGAGACTCAGACCCCAAGGATGCTGACTTACATCCACATGGACCAACAACCAGCAAAGATGTAATGGGTAGCACATTGGAAAGTGGCAGTGGGACCACTTCTTCATGCCAGCAAGAAGATTATTGGGTGAAATTTTGAACAGAGGAGGAAGAAGAAGCCTTAAATCATGATATTATTGAGGTTAATGACTCAGATGCAGAGCAGGAACCACTTACAGCAGAGGAAGCGCCCTGTTAGTTCTGTCAATCTAACTGCTGGAATGATGCTGATCAAACATCAGGGATGGCAATGAAGGAATGGACCTCACCAATCTATGCATTCTTTAATCCTATCCCATGCATCATTGAAGTCAATGGCTGACCTGCACACAAGTTCCAGTGCAGCCATTGTGGATGTAAGGCAATGCCAATTAGAAGATATCTTGATACTAAAGATGTGAAGTCGACTGGTAACATGCACAAGCATGCTCACATATGCTGTGGTGACAATGTTGTGAAGGCTGCCAACAAAGCAAACTGTTCTGTGGATGCCTGAACAAAAGTTATTGCCCCATACCTGCAAAATGGAACAATTACTGCATCATTTCAACAAACAGGGAAAGGAAAAATAAGCTACTTATGTATGTATCTATAGATTAGAGCCAAACAACACCACACCCCTAGGTAGTATATATATTCCATGAATCCAGTGGCCAGAGGGCAATCTTGTCCTCTTGGTCATTTCCAGCCAAAGATATCATGCTCCCCTCAGTCCACTATCCACAAGTAGCAACCTAAGTGCTAGACCTTAAGTGGTCAAAGGTTGGTTGTTTCAATGTGCAACTCTGACAATATGCAACTTTGATGTTCCTGTGCCTTTGGACTTCCATTCAGATTTGAGGTGGAGGATCCCACTTTTGACAGTACATTCACATCTTGCCAAAGTCCCAGCTCACTCTTGTCACTCTTCATCATGATATGTATTCAGTCTAGCCACTTGATGAATCAGATTTCATTTCACTCTGGATATCTATCACCTGCCTTCATCTTTGGTAGATACACATACCTCATGCACCTCCAGTCTTGGACTTCATTGTCCTTGACATCTCCAACATTCTTTATGACCTCCAGTCTCAGGCTTGATGTTCTTGACTCCCGTAATGCTTTGATCATCACCTCTTAATTTCTCCAATCAGCATATGTACCCCTTCCTACTCTGTTTTCCAACCCTCACTCTTCAGGCTTGTCATTGATCTAGCCAACCAGCCCTTGTAGTGCATTGACACTGGTTTACTTAACCCCAGACTCTTCAGACTTCTCTAGGACTCCTCCTCCATAACTTTGCAAACTCCATTGGAAATATCTCTGGACCTTCAGAGTTCTCACACTCTGGTTCCCAGACCCCCAGATGTTTCCATAATACTCCTTTTACCCCTCTGAGAACATGTTCTGTCCATCTGTCCTCTTTGGATCTACTCCACTTAGTTTGATACCACTCCATCTAGACTTGTGTTTCCATCCTTAAGAGTTTCACCATCTCCAACCAAATCTGGCCTAACTCTGACCACCTAGACTCTGATGAATCTCTTCCAACCCCAAACCCTGATGCATCTCCATTGGACTTCCAGCATCTCCAGAATTTTGCTCCCCAACCCCTGCATTATCATCTCTGAGCATTTGACACCTCCATTGATTACCTTTGATAGATTTATCCACTCTGGCACTAACTCTGGGATCTTCATACCTCCATAGGCTTTCTTTCATCTTGATACCACCTGCCTCATTCCCATCATCCCATTCATTGTCCTGTCATGCCCATACCCCATGGGTTGTGTACCTGAGTCCCTGCTCCTGTCCATTGAAATACTGAAGGTACAGGTCATCATTTGTAAGTTCATTTCATTGTTGTTAAGGTATCAACTCCTTTATATCATATGTATTGATCTCAATTGATACTCTTTTCATTATATGTTTCAAGTATGTACTACATACTTGTTGCTAAGGAGTCCTGGGAAATGCTGTTAAGCTAGTGATTTTGGGGTTACCAATCAACTCTGATGAAACTCTGGAGAACTGGAGTTTCATAGTGAACCTTTTGGTGAAGATGATTCAGGTGGAACATCATGCCCTTACTGGGAGTTCTGAGTAGCTTCAGGGTTACAGAGTTCAGGGATTGGAGTTCAGGGATGGGAAATCAAGAGGAGGGACTTCATGTTGCAAGCAACAAAGTTGAGCAGCGAGATCAGAGGAGAATCAAAGACTCAAGCAGAGTTGAGGAGAAACTAAATTGATATTTGAACTGAGGGCCAATGGTACAAAGTACAGAGGTCTAAATACTCAGAGAACTGGATAGGGTACATTTGGGGTTATGACAAACAATCTTGGTAAGTATGTGAGGTTAAGAATGTATGGTTATTGAAAGGCTGGAGCTGTGCCCAGGGTTGCACTTTGTCAGGGCAGTGCAACATTAGGCAGGGCACAGGTTAGTTACAAGAACACAGTATGTACTAGTATGAAAGAAGGAGAAGAGAGGTTATACTGAAGATAAACTCCAAGTGGAGTAACAAAAGTCCAAAGGGGCTGAGACAGAGTTAGGTGCAGGGTAACAGAGTTTGGGACTCAGGGCTCGGGGTTAGACTTAGAGGGTTTTCTGGGATATGACAAATGCCCAGAACAAGCCACCTTTGCATAACATGTACCAGATGGTGGAAGTCAAAACTTTATGCCCACAGAATGCTGCCAACACTTGTAATTCATCCAGATAAAGATTGGGTGTGTTAAGAGTGTTACTGATCAGCTCCAATGAAACTCTGGAGTGCCAGAGTTTCATAGTGAACCTTGACAAAGATGATTCAGGTGGAACATCATGTCCTTGCTGGGAGTTCTGGTTGGGTTTGGGGATTATAGTTCAGGGTTTGGAGTTCAGGGTTTTGAGATCAAGGAGAGGGACTTCATGTTGCAAGCAATGAAGTCAAGTGATGAGGTCAGAGGAGAGTCTAAGACTCAAATGGAGTTGTGAGGAAACTAAGTTGATATTCAAACTGAGGGCTGAAGGTACAAGTACAGAGGTCTAAATGCTTGGGGAATTGAATAGTGTATGTTCAGAGTTATGACAAGTGTCACATCCATGCCCCTGCTGAGCAAATCCCTATCAACTCTGGCCAACTCTGGACCAACTCCACTTTGGACCCCTATCCAAGTCCAACTTGGACCTCCATTATTTCCGTTAAGTACAGTACCTTTCCATAATGAGTACAGCCCTCTGGCTTTCAGTTACACTGTACCTCCATTATGTACATATTACTGCCCCCATCATTCCTCACTGTGATGCTCATTCCCCCCCTTGTAGTATGTACTCTATTCCTTCCAGTCCAGAGTATACCCGGACATCAGTATATGTATAATCTTGTAGATACTCTTGCTGTATTCCTCAGTCTGAATATTGACTTAATTAGTACCTCCTCTTCTTGTCTGCATCTCTCCCTCTCCCTTTCCCTCTCCCTCTCCCTCTCCCTCTCCCTCTCTTCCTCCCTTTTCTGAAATACTAGGACATGGGACTGGCAAGGGCATGACACATAAGTCCTGCACCAATGTTCTATTCTGCTCTGATGTCCAATGTGCAACTCTGATGTTATGTAACTCTGATGTTCCCACACCTTCGGACTTCTGTCTGAACTTGAGGTGAAGGATCTAGCTATGTATTGACAACAAGTGATCTTAGTAAGTATGTAAGGTTAGAATGTATGGGTATTGAAGAGCCAGAGCTGTGCCCAGGGTTGCACTTTGCTGGGGCAGTGCAACCTTAGGCAAAACACAGGTTAGTTATGAGAACAAACTATGTACTAGTACAAGAAGAGATAGACAGATAAAATACTAAGGTAAACTCTGAGTGGAGTAGATGGAAGTCTGAAGGGGGTTGGAACAGAGTTGGGCTTGGAGTATGGAGTTTGGGGCAGGGGTGCAGGTTACACATGGAGAGTTTTCTGGGATATGACAGTATCCCCCCTTTAGGCCTGAACCTCTGAAGGCCAAAGTAAATAATAGCACCTAGAGAACAATGCAGAGTTTTGGGGGTTAGCAGAGTCTGAAAATGGACTGGGGGTATAAAAGGCATGTTGCCCTTGTTCTTGCTTCTTTTGGAGGGTGACAGTGACATCAATTCTGACATAGAGGATGGGGAGGTTGAGATGGAGTTGGCAGCACTGACTCAGGAGGTGGCAGACACTGGCAGTGATGGGGTTGCAGATGCCAAGGGAGAAGGAGATGTGGAGGTAGTGGGGTAATGTAGTGTAGTGGTTGTCTTGCCCTTGCCTCTTGTATAGTAGAAAAAAGCAATGTATACACCTTGTTCACAAATTACTATAGAGGGAGTAAGTGGGGCCAGGCTTGTTGGGGTAGCAGAGATGAAAGTCCAAAACTAACTCCAAGGCATGGCCTAGCTCAGTGGTGAGGAGCCACAATGTTTCTTCATCAGTACCTTTATAACCAGACCAGCATACCAAGTAAAGCAACTTGCAGTTGTGTCATCAACAATTGATCTTGGGGTCAAGGATTTTGGAGATCTCAAACTCTGGTTCACCATCAACTTTAATTGGGGGTGGTGGAGTCTGGATATGATTTGGAATGGTGTTGGGTACTGCAGGTTCTAATTGAGACACATGAAAAACAGGGTGAACAGACTTCATAGTGTCAGGGGGTCTGAGCATGAAGGAATGACTTCAAGCCTGAGCAATGATCTCATAAGCTCCCAAATTCTTTTCTGAGAGCTTCTTGGAAGGCCAAGTGGAGCAGAAGTATTTGCCTTTGACAAATGCCTGGTCACTGACATGAAAGTCTGGTGCTGGAGTCCACTTGGTGTCAGTAGGGCCTTGGTAGTGCTTTTGGGCATGTGTCATTTCTTTTCTCAAGAAAGGATAGAGGGAGGTGAGGTTAATGGAGTACTGTTGTGCTCTCATGGAAGTAAGGTCCCTTTCAGGGTGTACTGTGATGTTGGGGTGGTAGCCCTTGTTGGTGAAGAAGGGTGAGTGGTAGCACTTGGGGCATTTTTATATGCAAACTCCACAAGGAGGAGGAGTTCAGACCAGTTGTCTTGCTGGTATTTGCAATAAATGCAGAGTCTGTTTGACCATCTCCTTCAGAGTGATGACCTGAAGTGAAGTGGAGGTGAATGTCAAGAGCTTTACAAGAGACCTAAAGAAGTGCAAAACAAATTCCAAACTTTAGTCAGAGATGATGTGTGAGGGAACTCCATGCTTAGAAAAGACATGTAGGAGGAACATTTTTGCTAACTCCAGAGACATCACCTTGTCATTGGTGGGTATGAATATGCATTGTTTTGACAGGTGATTGACTACCACAAGAATTGTGGTGTAGCCAGAGGATGTTGGGAGTTGCTCAATGAAAACCATAGAGATGGAGTTCCAAGGTCTTTTGGGGATTGGAAGTTGTTTAAGGAGAGTGTGGGGCTTGTGTCTTGGGACTTTCATGCAAGCACAGGCAGTGCATGATTGTTAAGTCTGGATCCCATAAGCTAAGTTTGGATGGAGGTCTGAGACTAAATAGAGAAAGGGGATGGAGGTCCAACAGAGTTGTTGGCAGAGGTATGGAACAGAGGTTGGAGCAGGGTGTTGGCACAAGACATGTATGTCATGCCCTTGCCAATCCTGTGCCCTAATATTTAGGAGGAGTAGAGAAGAGGGGGAAAGAGAACGAGGAGGACCGAGAGGAGAGGAGAGGGAAACTAAATCAATATTCAAACTGAGGGTACTAGGATACAAAGTAAGAAGCTCATATACTGAGGTCCAGAGTAAGTCTGGACCAGAGCTGTCAAGGCACATAGGATATAGGCAATGAATGAATGGATGGTGTGACATAGCCAGACATAGCAAGAATGACAGCAGGGGAGAATATAAGCCAATGGGTTGCAAGGTAGTGCAAGGTATGGATGGGATGAAATGAAGTGAACTAGTACAAATGGGGATAAGAAGTCTGGCTGGAGTTACAACTCTGGCTTGAAGTCCATGGATTGAGAATGACTTCTTGAAATCTGCTAGGGTAAGTCCAACCAGAGTTGTTTGGAGTTGATAGCTATGCCCAAAGTTAGGGATATGATAGTATCCCCCTCTTAGGGCTGAGCCCTCAAGGCCCAAAGCAAGAAGTCCCCTAAAAATCAAAATGGAGTTGCTTAAGTCTAATGAACAATGCAGAATGTCTGGCTGAGTCTAGACTAAGTGGGGTCCACCAATGATGTCAGCCAAAGCAATGATTTGGTCTCTGCTTGAATTTGTATATAGCTTGGCATTACCTGGAATTGCTCTTGACTATGAACTACCACCATGTCCACCAATGCCATCAATCTGACCAACATCAAGACTTGGCCCAATGTTGACATTGAGGACAAGATGGATGAGACAGACAACAACAAGGTGATGAGCAGTGCAAAGCACATGAAGTGCAGGTGGTGCAAGAAGGAGCATAAGGCAGAGGCCAAGCACAAGAGGCAGGAGGATGAGCAGAAGTGGTGTGAGGTGGAGGAGGTGTGTCAGTTTGCAGAGGCAGTGGCAGTGGAGTGTCACCAGTTGGAGGAGGAGAGGAACGAGAAGATCAGATGGGTGACCAAGGTGGAGATGTGTTAAGTTGGTAGTTTCGGGGTTACTGATCAACTCCAATGAAACTCCGGAGCGCCGGAGTTTTGTAGTGAACCTTTGGCGAAGACGATTCGGTTGGAATGTCATGCCCTTACTGGGAGTTCTTGGTAGGTTTGGGGCTGCGGAGTTCAGGGATCAGAGTTCGGGGATGTGGGGTTGAGGGAAGGGACTTCACATTGCAAGCAACAAAGTTGAGTAGCGAGGTCAGAGGTGAGTCAAGGACTCAAGCGGAGTTGAGGAGTGAACTAAATTGATATTCGAACTGAAGTCCGAAGGTACAGAGTACAGAGGTCTAAATACTTGGGGGACTGAATAGAATACATTCAGGGTTATGACAAAGGATCTTAGTAAGTACACGAGGTTAAGAATGTACAGTAATCAAAAGGCTGGAGCTGTGCTTGGGGTTGCACTTTGTCAGGGCAGTGCAATGATAGGCAGGGCACAGGTTAGTTATGAGAATACAGTATATACTAGTATGAAAGAAGAGAAGCGAAGTAAAGAGGAGTTTATACTTGAAGGTAAACTCTGAGTGGAGTAGTGAAAGTCTGAAGTGACTGAGACGGGGTTTGGTGCAGGGCAATGGGGTTTGAGGCTTCGGGGTTTGGGGTTGGACTTAGAGGTTTTCTGGGATATGACAAGATGTGTTGTTGTGAAGAGAATGTGGTGAGGTGCAAAATGAGTAATAATCAACTTGGAGTTGATCAGAGTTAACCAGAGCAGGCATCAGTGATTGTGGAGGAGCAGGGGGGTGGCAAGGGCAAGAGTCACACCCCCCCTTGCTGTGTCAAGTGTGAGGAGAAGGGCCTGCCTTGTGAGTCTGCACCTGGCAAGTTGACATTGTGTATGGTGTGTTGCCATGCCAAGGTTAAGTGTGAGTGGCCTGGTTCAGAGCAGCTGTCAGAGTGGTTGGAGACAATGGGGAAGAGGAAGATGGTGGTGGAATTGGAGGCAGCGCCATCCAAGAAGAGGAAGTGGAGCTCCAATGATGAAGATGATGAAGAACAAGCCAAAAGGAAGAAGCAGGTAAACAATATCATTGCCACCATCAATTGGCTCACTGCTGTCATCACAGACATGTGAAATGGACTGTGGAAGAACTCCCTAACGAAGTTGCAAGGTACTCTGCTTTCTCTACTACCGAGGGATAGTAGGAGTTACCACAGAAGCATAGTAACTGGAGAGGATATGGTTCAGTGGGAGCTACTCACTGAAGTAGGACAAGAGGGTGCAAGCTGAGGTGGGTGCTAATAGAGCAGGTAGAACAGAGAATTAGAATTCGAGTTCTAAGGAGAGCAACTACAGAGAGCTCTCCTTAAGTAGTGTTTAGCTACTTGCACTGCCTCTACTAAGTATAGTAGGAATAAACATAGGTAGACAAAAGGATGACATAAAATATGAGTCAATGAGAAAAGGATTGTAATCCTAAACATATCTACCAATAGCAGTAAATGCTCTTTGATGTGATGAGTAAGAGATGAGTAAATGTGATAGTGTAATCAGAACAATAGTCCAAGACCATCATGTGATATGGTCCAGAATCTGGGTCATGAATAGAACAAAACTAAAGATAGAAAGCCCAGATTTCAACACTCCCACAATCTTGATTGGAAAACATCTGGCTCAACAACCTCATTGACCCCATGGTGAAGAAGCTCTTTGGCAAGCAGGGGCTGAAGGTGTCGGATGAGGAGTCAGGAGCCAAGGTGGATGGCTTGGAGTTGGCAGAGCTCACAGTGGAGGACAGCAGGGCTCCTCTGATTATTGTTGGAGGTGATACTAGAGGTAGTGCTGGAGATGACGTGAAGTTGGAGTTGGATGGGGAGGAACAGGATGGAGATGGGGAAAAGGATGCAGAGGGTGGTGTAGAGGGTTCTGCAATCATGGCTGAGTAATAGACTATGGACAATTAAGTAGTTTCTTTTTTGTTTTTTGTCAAGTAATAGAAAAAAGTGAAATTGGTAAAGAACAGAGTGAAAGTGGAGTAAATTGGAGAGAAAGAAAGAAAACATGGAAGGTCATTGGAGATGTTTGGCACTAGGAGTGGAGTGGTCCAGACTTGTCAGAGTACTTCTTGTGGAAGTCCTCAACAAGTTCCTTTACATGCTCCAACTCTGTAGCTAGTAGTCAAGATGTTTTGTCATCTGTTCCTTCATAACCAAGCCAGTGTACCAAGTACTGGAGTTGGCAGTGACACTGCCTCTGATCAATCTTGGAGTCTAGGATCTCTGTGATCTTGTACTCAGGCTCACTGTCAACCTCAACCAGAGGTGGTGGAGGCTGGTATAATACTGTATTTGGAATTGCAGGTTCTAACTGCGAAACATGAAAAACAGGGTGAACAGAGTTCATAGAATCAGGTAAACGTAATGGAATGGAATGAGAGCCAGGCTTAGTGATGATAGAAAATGGTCTGAGATATTTATCAGAGAGCTTTTTTGAGGGTCTAGTAGAATGAAGGTATTTCACTTTAAGGAAGACTTGGTCACCAATGTTGAAGTCCAGAGCCAGACTTCACTTCTTGTCTGCTGGTTGTTACACTTACTGTGAGCTTGTGCCCTAGCAAAGTTAGTTGCAACCATTTGTGATTGAGAAATGAAGTGAGCAGTGATACAACCTTGTATACTGCAAGCCAGCCAGCCCTGTGAAGTACTGTCCGAGGTAGGGGGAAGGTCAAGCACTAAAGTGTACAAGACTGAGGCAGAGTCTTGAGGGTACAAGCACAAGTTAATGCCTTGAAGAGCTGAAAGACAAAGTGCATGAAATAACAGTGATGTCAAGAGTGGACGAGACTCAAGAGGGATCCTGCTACCAGTACACCAGCAAGCAAGAATAGGATTGTGAGTAAGAGGCAACAAGGAGTTGCAGTAGGAATACAAGTAGGTATTCTGGCATAGAACTAGCTTAGAGACACAACAGTACAAGTGTGGCTCTATATATACTATAACCTGAGGGTGCACAGACCATCAGAGTGAAGGGTGATCCTAGAAGGATCAAAATAGGCTTCCCACATTGGGAAGGAATGAAGGGATCAAAAGGGAGTCCTGCTGTCATGAAGATCAGAAGAGGATCAATGGGATTGAAGGATCAAAAGGTGAAACATTATTATGCTTACCATGACAACTGGAGTAAACACAGTTGTGGAGGATGAGATAGAATGATAGTAAGACGTCTGTTTGATAGTCAATGACTTAAGCGATGTGAAGTCGTTGATGTCATACTCACCCCTATATGGAAGGTTCCTCTTGTGACAATGCAAAGTCCTAGTTCTTTGCAAGGAGAAGGGAAAGACACAAGCGAGAAGAGAGCGACTTTGAGCTAGTGGAACTCCAGTTAACATGGTAGTTATTGCGTAGAACTAGATTATCATTACAAGTTACAAGGCTCAAGTATTTATACGATGAAGAATCTACTGTAGCATGGACCATTGGGTCCCATAGGAAAGTAAAGTGTTCCACTAGTCGGAACAGAAAGGATGAAGTGAAAACAGGAAGGAAATGGGGTTCCGCTGTCCGGAAGAGTGGAACATCAGCGAGCAGAACAAGCAGGATGTCATACTCAGAGAGAACCGCCGAGTGACAATACATTGTTGTGTGGGAAGATTCAGAAAGACATTGGATGGGAACGGTCCCATCGTGAGGAGTGGATAAGTCCAAGAAAGAAATAGAAAAATAAACACGCCATAAGGAAAACTGTAACAAACATGCCCTAAATGGCTATAGAGTCCATTGGGCATACAAGTGATGGGAGATCAAGAATGGAATCCCATTAGGAACTAAGGGAAGGATTAAATAAGGATCTGCTGTCTCAGGACAATGTGTTACGGATTTCCTTGTGGCACGTTCATTTCTTTCTTTTTACTCTGGACTCATCCACTCCTCACGATGGGACCACTCCCATCCGATGTCTATCCGATTCTTCCCGCACGACGATGTATAGTCACTCGGCAGTTCCCTCCGAGTATGACATCCTTTCTGTTCTGCTCACTGATATTCCACTCTTCTGGACAGCAGGACTCTGTTTCCTTTCCATTTTCACTTTGTTCTCTTTGTTCTGACTAGCAGAATACTTTGTCTTCCTATGGGACCTGATGGTCCGTGCTTGATTCTTCGTCATATAAATACTAGAGCCTTGTAACCTGTAAACACTAATCTAGTTCTATGCAATCTCTACCGCGTTAACTGGAGTTCCTCCTGCTTGAAGTCGTTCTCTTCTCACTCGAGTCTCTCTTCTCCCCAATTGTGAAGAACTAGGACTTCGCATCATCACAAGAGAACCTCTCCAATAGAGGTTGAGTGTGACACTGGCGACTTCGCTCAGCTTAAGTCACTGGCTATCAAACAGACTCTTGCTTTCTCTTTGTTTCACCCTCCACAGCTGTGTTAACTCCAGTTGTCATGGTAAGCATAACACAATGAGGATCAGCAATGAGATCAATAAATGATCAGAAATGCATCTAGGCTGTAAGTGGACAAGGGGTTCTGCATGGCTGTACAATGGCTGTTGGGAACAGCCTGGATCATGAGAGGTCATACTTGTTATGCTTATCATGACAACTGGAGTTAATGCAGTTGTAGAGGAAGAGTTAAGAACAATAATTAGAAGTCCATTTGATAGCTGAAGACTTAAGCGGAGTGAAGTCGTCAGTGTCGCACTCAACCCTTATGAATAGAGGGGTCCTCTTGTAGCGACGTGAAGTCCTAGTTCTTCGCAGGAGAAGGGAAGAGGGATGCAAGCAAGAGGAGAAGGATCTCAAGCTTGTGGAACTCCAGTTAATGCAGTATAGATTGTGTAGAACTAGATTACTGTTACAAGTACAATGCTTGGAGTATTTATACAATGAGGAAGTTAGCACAGACCATTGGATCTTGTAGGAATAGTAAGTGTTCCACTGTTGGAACAAAGAGGAAGAAAAGGAATCAGAAGGAAAACAGGGTTCCGCTGTCCAGAAGAGTGGAATGTCAGCAAGTGAAACAAAACGGGTTGTCATACTCGGGGTAAGTCACCAAGTGACTATACAGCATTGTAAGTGAGTAATTGGAAGACATCAGATGGGGTCTGTCCCATCATGAGGAGTGGACAAGTCCAAATAAGGAAAGGAGAAATGAAAAATAAATGTACTGTAGTTAAATCCGTAACATTAGCCCCTCTCTATGGCTCGAAGTCCCACCTTCAAACTTAGACCTCCTCAGTCATCTCCACAATTGACCTCATAGTCTGTGGGGTTGTACAAAACCTTGATCGAGGGTTTTTCCCAACAGAACTCCGATGTGTGCCCTTGGTAACCACAGCATAGGCAAGTATGGAAGGGGCAATCTTTTTGTGCATGGCCTGGCACTGTTTTGTGACAGATGGGGCAAGTGTATTTGGGGCAGTTGGGGCGTAGATGGTCCTTGCCCTTACAAACAAAGCATTGGGTGCAATGGACATAGGGAGATGAGGCAGGGGGTATTGAGTCGGTCAATGTCGATGGGATTGGCCAAGGACCCAGCAGGTGGGGACAATATCGCAGCCAATGGGTGATTTTGGTTTGTTCATTTGCCCTTGACATCCGATGAAGGCAATCCTCCAATGATGATGATCCTTCTTTCAGTGGGTTTGGGGGATGAAGAGGGAGCAGGAGAGGTACGGTGGGCAAGGGGAAGAGAGGCCAGGAGTCAATCCATGAATCCCCCATCAGCAAAGGGGTTCTCTCCATTAGTTCTGGGGCATATTCCCAGATGAGGTCCCCTATGGTCAACACTTCCTTTGTCAGGCTGACCAGGGGTTGGCACAGGAATGGGGGTATCATTTTCTTTATTGAACAAGGAAAGAGGAGAGGAATCTCTAGTGGAGGGAGTGGAGATGAGGTCTTTGTGGATGGAAAGATCTCTGTCCCAAGTGTGGAGTGGATTGTCCCAGGGTGTGATGGATTGGTCAAGGTAGTATTGCTGGAATTGGTGGGGAAGAGATCTGAAGAGGGAGCGCTGTAGGAGCTGTTTGCTCCTTACATTCATATCATCCAATTCCTCCACTTTCCATTCACAGGTAGAGCCCATGCAACATAGTGTCTCACGTCCATCCAGTCCATGTTCTATCTATGTTCAATCCGTGTCCTATCCATGCATATCCATGTTTGTATCCGTATCTGTTCATGTCCAGACTTGCCAGACTCAGCAACTTTTATTTCCTTTCTTCCATTTGACCATTTCTTGATGTATCTTGATTGTGACCCTGTCACCATCAGGTCAGTATATGTGTCATGCAATACCATTTCTTTTATTTTGATTTGGGTAGATTGTGGTGTAGTGATCCACATAGTAGAGTCCTGGGAGTGCCTGGACTATAAATATTGTATCACCTTGGTGAATCTGATCCATCTCTCTTTTTCTTGTATTTCTTTGTGTCCCTCATTGTCCCTCGTCATTGTCCCTCATTGTCCCTCATCATTGTCCCTCATCAACCTTGTCATTTTTCATATCCGGTCCTCGTACTTGACTGGATTGATTGTATCTGCCTCATCTTCGTCCAGATTCATTCTCTGTGCTGGGTAGTGTCTCCCCAAGCATCCTTCACTTTCGACCTTACTCAGAACCCCTTGGGATGAGTCCACCACTTGCCCACCCCTTCTCTTAGCATCTGGTAGGACCTATCCAGGTCACACCCACCAGACTCACCAACCCTTCAACTGGAGCCCACTGCGGGGGGTTCTGCAAGGTCACCCAGAAGGTCGCTCAGACCAACTCCTCAGTGCCAAGAGCTCAAGGACCTTCTCTCTGAATTTCATCATCTAAACCTTTCAGTAGATTCTGAGTTCTTCGCTCCAGCAACTCCGGAGAGAATTCAGTGCCACTTTCCCATGTCTCCTGACACTGATTTGCCTTTCTTCCCTGGTGGATTCACCCACTCAACTCCTCCCCATGCTCATCACTCACCCAACCTCACCCCCCTTTCGCCTCTGACCACCATCCCATCCTCTTCCGAACCATCCATTGTTATGCTTACCGTGACAACTGGAGTTAACACAGTTATAGAGGGTGAAACAAAGAGTAAGCAAGAGTCTGTTTGATACTCGACAACTTAAGTGGGGTGAAGTCGTTGATGTCGTACTCAACCCTAAAGAAAGGGGTCCTCTTGTAATGACACGAAGTCCTAGTTCTTCGCTGGAGAATAGGCCAGGGACACGAGCAAGAAGAGAGCGACTTCAAGTCAGTGGAACTCCAGTAAACATGGTAGTTATTGCATAGAACTAGATTAGTGTTTACAAGTACAAGGCTCGAGTATTTATACAACGAGAGATCTAGCACAGACCATCGGGTCCCATAGGAAAAGTAAAGTGTTATGTTAGTCAGAACAAAGAGGACGAAGTGGAATCGGAAAGGAAGTGGGGTTCTGCTGTCCAGAAGAGCGGAATAACAGCGAGCAGAACAAGAAGGAAGTCATACTCAGAGGGAACTGCTGAGTGACAGTACATCGTCGTGCAGGAGGAATTGGAAGACATTGGATGGGAACAGTCCCATTGTGAGGAGTAGACGAGTCCGATAAGAAGGAGAAAAGAAAATAAATGTGCCATAAGGAAAACCGTAACATCCATATCTCGAGACCCTTCCCCCTTGCCATCCTTATCATTTTTGTTCAACAACTCCAGTGTTCCATGCGCCACCTACAATCCCTTACCTTTGCTGTCATCTTCCTCGTCATCCTCACTAGTCCACCTCGCCAATCCATTACCTGCCTGAATCCGGTGAATCTGCCCTTTTTACCTGCCAACCCTTTACAGAACCCTCAACTACCAATGGCACAACAAGGCTTCCAGATGCCACTCTGTGGCACCCCAAACGCTCCAAAGTTCGATGGGAAGACCACGATGGAGCTCCCTCACTACCTTGAAGACATCGACTTTATGTGCACTGCTGCTGGACAGAACCAAGGACAAAGGATCGCTGCAGCAATCCGATATGCTGTCCTCTCAGAGGCTGAAGCATGGGAAATGCTCCCAGAGGCTGTTACAGAATTCTTAGTTCACCAGCAGTACCACTGGACCAGACCAATTCATTCTTTTCTTCACCTTTCCTCGACGGACAGGGACACCAATACCTCTAGGCTCTGGTAGAAGCCTTACCCTTTGCACAAGTACTTAGGGAGTACTACCATCGTCATCCTTGTCATAGGACACCCAGGAGTCACCATACTCTCGCTTATGACCAACCCTTGTTCCCCTAGACATCTTGGTCATAGATGGTCTGGCATGACTCACCTTGAAGACGGACACCCGTTCCCAGCCAATCCTGGAATGCCCTGCCTTCCCCTTGTTATCCCACTCCTTGCGGGTTGCAGGAGTACAACTTGTCACAACCTGGGCTGATCCTCAGCCACTGTACAGCTGAGTGGAACCCCTTATCCACATAACGGCACTAGATGTGCTTCCAATCATTTGTGACTCTCATGCTGACCCTCATCGCCCCGAGACAGTGGAGCTCCTTTTGATCTTCCTTTAGTTCCTGATGGGATCCCATTCTTGATCTCCCATCACATGTATACCCAATGGACTCTATAGCCATATAGGGCATGTCTCACCTTTTGATCCTATTTGATCCCATTGATCCTCTTCCACTCTTTATGACAACAGGACTCCTTTTGATCCTCTTCATTCCTTCCCATTGTGGGAAACCTGTTTGATCCTTCAAGGGTCAGCCTTTACCCTGATGGTCTGTGCACCATTCAGGATACATATATATAGAGTTACCTTTGGTCGATGGTAGCTCTAAGCTAGTTCTATGCCAGAATACCTGCTTGTATTCCTACTGCACTTCGGTGCCCTTGTACTCACAATCCTATTCTCGCTTCACTGGTGTACTGGTGGAAGGATCCCTCTGGAGTCTCGTCCACTCTCAACATCGCTTCCATTTCACACCTCTTCGTCTTCTGGCTCTTCAAGGCATTAGCTTGTGCTTGTACCCTCAAGACTCCTTGCCAGTCTTGCACATCCATGCTTGACCTCCTCTAAGCATAAGACAGTACTTGGCTGGGCCTGTTGGCTCACAGTACATTAGGTTGTATCCCTGCTCACTTCATCTCTCCTCTTATGAATGGTTGTGACTAACTTTGCTAGGGCATCAGCTCGCAGTAAGCATAACAGAGGCAGTTGCCAATCCCAAACTGGGATGCCTTCCAGGCAGTGGTTAAGGCTCTTTACCCCGGATGCAAAGGTGCTAACTGCTATAGCTGCGCTGATATCCAATACCTTGTACAGGATTACTACAACAAACAGATGCATAGCCAGGACGAGCTTGGAGAGTACACTCAATCATTCCATAAGGTAGCAGCTACCTTGGTTACTAACAACAAGCTGTCTGAGATGGAACACAACATGCTCTACCTAAGCAGATTTCCAGCGGCTCTTCAGCAGTGGATCCGTGATTGGTTACTCATTGTCAGACAGGACTTACACCTGGATGACCCCTATCTGATGTGTGATGTCACTGCAGCAGTGAAGTTCTTGCTCACCGGATCCACCTTCTGGGCAACCATCCCTCACATGCTCAATGCTCCCCAACAGCCATCTGCACCTTACCAAGCCCCACATCAGTCCGCTCAACCCATCGCCCCAGTCCCTACCTTTAATCCCCCTGTCAATGTCAAGAACGAGGCCAATCAAGCCTCTCATACCCAACCTCTTTGCAAGTTCTGTACCAGTGCAGGACACT
This sequence comes from Xanthoconium separans, assembly GCA_038088675.1. Lineage (NCBI taxonomy): Eukaryota > Fungi > Basidiomycota > Agaricomycetes > Boletales > Boletaceae > Xanthoconium > Xanthoconium separans. Next base: position 673 of record JBBPJL010000279.1, on the reverse strand, counting down.
TTACCCAGACATGTAATATTTGCCTTGACTACCTCAAACTGGTAAGGTCATTCATGGCAATGACAGCAGACTCTATATGCCAGACGGATCTCAAATCCCACACATCCCTGAAGGCAGGTGCCTCAAAGATGCTATCAACCAGACCCTGGCTGGAAATCCATCCAATCAGGCGTCAACATCTTCATCATTGTCCTCTGGATTCTTGAGGGATCAACCCCCTCACATCTCTGCTAATCTCCCGTCCACTGCCTACCCTGGCACACCTGTCATCTTCAACATTGACACATCCGTCTTCATGACAACCGAACTGGACTCGGACTCAGACATGGAAAGTGCCACCCCACCTGTCGTCACTGACCCAGATTTTCAGCCATACTTCACCCAAGCTTGGGCAACCTTCCAAGCCGACAAGGCAATGAAGGACAAAGGCAAGAAGAAGTTTGACGGTGTCCATGTCCCTCCTCGAAGGAATCCGGACCCATGTGCAGCCTCAGTTTCTGAAGAGATTCTCTCTCTGGATTTACAGCGTCAACATCAGCCCCCTCCATCATCTTCGTCCTCCTCTCATGCGACCGCTCCTCAGGCCCCTCGCAAGGATCCCTGCCAGATCACGGCCGGACCAGCGAACCCTTCTTCGTCTTCTTCGTCATCCTCCCCATCCTCAACAGCTACC
>JBBPJL010000278.1:0-21459 GCA_038088675.1 Xanthoconium separans | reverse complement strand
CGCGTGGACTCGCTCGCTCATGTGATCGTACGGACAGTGTTTGACCGAATGTTCTCGCTCGGGATCCGGAGTGATGCAGCGGTTGCACCGCTCGGCGCACGCGTTGCCGCCGTCGCTGCTGCAGCATCTGGTCCACGTCGGCATTTCCTCTTTTGCACGCTCAAACCGGACAAGCCCGCCCCTCGGCCGCGGCGATCGCGCGAGCTTCCTTGATGTCATGGTCGCGGTCGTGATGATGCGCTGACAGTCGCTCGTTTCGTCCTTGTTGTTCGTTTCTTGTTCCAACGTCACATACGTTCGCCTTGCCGACAGGGGATCGTCTCCTTGCTCTGGGCAGTATGTCTTCCCAGTTTCGTTCTATTCCCCAACCTCCGACGATCGTGATTTTCACCCCTTGATGTCGAGGGTCATGCGCTGACACCGTTCGTTTCGTCCTCGTTGTTCGTTTCTCTTGTTCCAATGTTACATACATTTTGCCTTGCCGACAAGGGGGATTGTCTCCTCGCGCGCTCTCTCTCTCCTTGTTTTCCTCTGTACACATGTATTCCCAGTTTCATTTCTATTCTCTACCCCCGACGCCCATCTTTGTTAAATATCCATGTGGGGGGTATCCAAAACATGTATAAAATAGACAGGAAAAAAAATAAACAATGGGGAAAATGCGGATGCGAGCAAAACTGTCACCGGGAGGGTTGAGAGAAAACAACAAACGACATGTCATTCCATCCAGAGTCTGAAAGAAGGAAAAAAAAAGGGTGGGCAAGCCCATGTCAGCACGAAAGCGGATCGAATCACGTCGTCCTGCCAAACCCAAACACTAGGGGAGAGAGATAATAATTTAGTTGAAAAAAAAAGAACCACACTTGGAGTCGTACAGCAAACGAACGAATAGGTGTAATACAATAAAATAAAGAAGCGAACATTGTAGGGATGTTCCCGCCGCCGGCGTAATAAAAATAGAACGAAAATGGGGCGTGCGGGTCATGGTTGAAAGAGCGTGGGGGCGTTCTCCACGAGCCACTCGACCATCAGCGCTTTGCCGGCCATGTCGCTGAATTCTGAACCTGGGTCTCGCCCCCACATCAGTGTTGCTAGGTCGACGCGGATGATAGTCAGCTTCCAACGGGCGTAGACCCATTGACCAAATACTTACGTCCAAAGACGACACCCAAGTTGCGTGAAGTCATTAGATTCATGTCGCTGTGCTCTCGCACGCTGCGCATTCATCGCCATTGGTCACCGTGCTTGGGAGTCACACAGAAAACAAGGACGCTTACCGATGTAGGTGGAGCAGGAGGAACCGTAACGTGTGATAATGTTCGGGCGGAAGGCGGCCGACGAGCTCTTGGAGTTGCTTGGTTTTTAATGGAGAATCCTTCAATCCAGCGGCCGCAATGAACTCCTCGTGGAGATCGTATGTCAGCAGAGGTACGGGAAGCGAGCGGAGATAGGTCTTGAGCACGGAGGTCACCGAACAAATGTCGTTGAATCGGTCGACATCCCTGAGATCAAAGGCGGCATAGTCGCCTCGGTCAAAGAGTTGCGTGATCGTCTTGGTCTGGCTCAAGCCTCCCGTCTTGCGATAGATCCCCTCAAAGTCGAGTGCTGTGAACATGTCAGCAAAGCGTCCGTTTAGCCAAAGAGGGACCGACCTAGGGCATCGACCGCATCTATACATTTTTCTACGACGACAGGGACCCTGGGGTCGCCCCATCGCAAGTCAGATCTGACCTGCTCAGCGAGATCACGACCGAATATTGAAGGCGCTGCGAAGCCATGAGTTACAGGGATGAGCTTGCACTTTTCACCAGACGTACGCTGCTGTGCGATGCCATTCAAATCTTCCCGCGGACGTGTAGGCTGCTGAGAGCATGCGAGATGGACTTGATTCACGCATCGCGAATGAACGTTGACATGGCAGGCTATGTCAAGCATGAGCAAGACTGTCCGAAGCGAACGCGCCAGGATGACTCACTCGTACAACGAAAATGTGATCCACCCCACAGCTTATCACCACAGTGATCGCAGCGTGTGAACCGAAGAGCGCTCGCAGGTTGGAAGTTGTGCTCAAGTTTGGGCCTGCCTTTTGGATCCAAGGGTGCGAGCGTATGATCCTTTCGGTGGCCTGGCCACTTGAATATGCCATGCTTCGAAGAGGGCATGGCATCAGTAAAGTCATGCTTGGGCGCTCGAATCGATCTGATATCATGATCGTCGACGAGCGTCGACATGCTGGGATTCGGGCCTGTGATAAGCGAGGGTTGGACCGGAGGCAAAAGGTCTTGACTGGGTCGGACCCGGTCAAACGACGTGCTCTTTTTCTCGCGCACCACAGGCTCTGCCTTGACAAGAATGATATCCGGAGATAACGGCGCGTCGGGCCGGGCGGCCTCCATCCGTCGAGTGTATTGAGCACTGAGCTGGGCGAGTTCTTCGTTCCTAGCGTTGAGCACCGTAGTCTCCTCCAAGAATTGCTCCCGTGCTGACTTGAGTTCTGTGATCTCTCGGATGAGCGTGTCACGTTGCTGGGTGAGTGGGACGAGCTCGTGCTGATACTGTCTCTTGATGTTGTCGAGCCGCATAGTCAACGAACGACTGAGCTGGGCGATTGACATGTCGCTTGGAGATGCAATGCCAGGAGGACTAGTAAACCAGTGAGTGTGCTGTGTGACAGGTCTGATATAGTGTACCTCTTCGAGGAGCACAGCTCTTCAACCTCGGCTAACGTAACGTCCCGCTCGGCTTTCAGTTTGGAAAGGTCCCTTTCGAGTCGATCAAGGTTTTCACTGAGCTCTTCCGATAACTGTCGCCGTGCCTCGCGCCGACTGTTCTCGCCTGTCAGGGCGGTAATCTTGGCGGCCTGTCCAGAAAGCAGGACTCGCAGCCGAATGATCTCTGACTCGGCATTACGGCGCGCTACGAGTTCACGATCATATTCTTTTTGCGCTACAGTAAGCCCGTCTATGTACTGTTCACTGGCTCGCTGTTACGGGGTGAGCATGGCAGAGGCATCGACGGGCAGAAACGTTACCTTGCTTCCCTCATACTTGTCCTTGAGCTCCAGATACTCCTTGTGTCTCTGTTCCAATGACATCAAGATGGTCTCGACAAATCCCTTTTCGAATCGAAGCTGCTGTGAGCCTCGCGCGTTTGCGTCAGAAAACGCTTCTTGTAGACGACAAAGAACGAGGTTGTGCGTCTCATTCGTAAAAGGTGGCGGCACCAAGACGCCAGCGGGAGAGGTGATGGTGATTTGGGTCGAGGGAACGCCGTTGGAGTTGGACGTGCTCTGACTTGAGGATGGCTCCGGGTCAGAAAAGGCGGGATCCCGGGACGGGAACGGGTATGTCCTGTTTGGCACTGCATCGAGGGATTGCTTGCCATCAGCTGACGACGACGAAGCCGCGGGGGAAGAACTCGTAATCGAGTTGCCAGGGGAAACGCCGCCGATGTCGATTTGAGACTTGGCATCATCATGGGGAATAAGTGTATTTATAGATGTGGGCGACCTGGGCGGTGCATCCTCAAGCTGTGCAATCTGTTCGAGCGATTTGAGCGAAGGGACGCCGCCAACGGATTTGAGGAAGTCGGAGAAATCTGGGCCCGACAAGGAAAAACGTATCGGAGGCAGGGCAGGAGCGATGAACGTCGCAACGGAGGTACGTTCAACCGGCGACGACTCGTCGGACGATAGCTGGGAGATGGCGCAAGGCTCTTGGTCGACATAAAGTTTGAGTGGTTCCGGACGCAGTTTCGGAGGAGGTCGAGGGGGCGAGTTGACAACATCCTCCGAAGGCCTACCGTTCGAACTCTCGGCCTCGGTGTCAGTACCACTCTCAACGCTGTGAGGCACATCTACTCTGTGCGAAGGTGAGGTAGGTCTCATGACACCCGTTCGCTCACCGTTCCGGCCCAGTGGAGAGGACCTGCCTGACTTTGATCCTCCATCATAGGGCGGGGGCAGAGCATTTGTCATATGGCCATTCGTGTCGTGGCTATCAATGCCATTGGGCCGTCGCAAACTGTGGGAACGTCGGGGAGGACGCTCCAAAGTAACGATCGGGCGTGGGGCGCAACGTAATGGGGTTGTCGGTCGTGGTGTTGACGTAGACGAGGAGGGATCGTGGGACGCAGAACGTGCGCGCGCTTGTTCTGTTGCGAGACCGTTCTCTGGTATTGCCGGGGAGGAGGTCGGGGAGTGGTATATCGATGAACCGGACGCGTTATCGCGCAAGAGACTCGTATTTGAACTTCGTCGGACGATGGAATCGTCAAAGGAGGCCCTTGGGGGTGATGGTGGGGAATCGGGGCGTACGGGGAGGGTTTGCGAGCGGACCATTTCTGGAGGTGCAGAATTAGGGACGGTATGGAGTGTGAGGCCGGGGTTTATTGAGCGACGCCTGTCGGCTCGGGATGTTGGGCCAGGGACGCTGAGACCATTGACGGGTAATTTATCGGGGACGTCTTTTGTATCCTGATTTGAGGGATTATTGGAGAAGAGGACGTTGAGGGGCCGGACGCCATCGTCGTAGCTTTTCCGGCGTTGTATCGCGTTGGTGTTATCCATAGCGGAGATTGGACTGAGATGGGAGTTGGTGCCGATCAAGTTGGCGGGCGCGGATTGTGACTGAGCTGTAGACGGGAGGTGGTCAAGGCCGTTCGGTGGGCAAAGGTTACCATTGAGGGAAATGGGAATGTCTTGGTGAGCAAGATGCGTATCGGGAGGGGCGATTGTCATGACGAAAGAGTGAGATTGCTCCGACGGTTGGAGCGAAGTAGACGGAGATTGAGAGTCAGAGTGTCTTTCGGTTGGCGTGGAGACGATCGGATGGGCGGTTGCCTCGACGGGCGACGTAGATACGCGGTTTCGAGCGGGAGAGGATGGTGCGGTTGCATGGAGACTTTGATTTGACGGGGGGTCACGGAGACCGTGGGCGGAAGACTTTGAGCGGAGGGAGGAAGATGGGGAGAAATGGTGGGCGCGATCGGGAAGCTGGGAGGAAGGTCAACGAAGGAGGTGGAGGGTTGAAAAGGGGGTCGCTCACTGTGTTCTCATGTAGTTCGCGGGCTGACGAGGATGCAGCCCGTTCTTTTTCTCGCTTGCGCTGTGCGTGACGGCGTATTTTTGCCATGCGTTCGTTATGACAGTTCATACAGTATATGCCATGACTTGTCTTGGCAAAGACGAGCTCGTCGATTCTGTTGCGGCAAATTTTGCACTTGAAGCAATGGGCGTGATAGGAGTCGTCGCCGGTCATGATTGCCTCGTCGAGGATGGGTTGATGGCATACGTTGCAATTGTAGCTGCACTGGGCGCAGATGGGGGAACCGTCTGAGAGAAGGAGGAGGTTCGTGTCTGCGGTGACTTGGTTGTTACATTTTGCACACTTGAAGCAGTCGACATGGAAAAAGGACTGGCTGTATGAGGCAATGGGAGTCAATGAAGAAGCAGGAGGATCAGTGAGACTGACCCGAACGCGACGACCAAACCGCCGCTTTCATTTACAGCAGATTTCTTGCAACCAGGACAGATCCTGTGCTCGATGTCGAGGAGGGGAGTATCTGGCATCTGGGGGGGAAGATGGCAAAAAAAAAGAAAAAAAGAAAACAAACGGAAATTCTCAAATTTAGATTTGGCTGATCACCGAACACATGAGAATGAAACCCGGTACCGCATTACTCCAAATTTGGAAGAGATGGTCCGTGCCCCGAAACGCCGAATATAAAAAAGGGCAGTATTTTTTTATTTTGTTTTCCCCTCATCTCTTGTGCTCGGGCATGTACTGTCGCCAGTGAGGTCTTTACCGAGGCACAGTCTTTTGCTGATTGCAAATTACACATCCGAACCCGTCTGTTGGCTTTGGCCTTCAGCAATTTTTGGAAAAACCCCAAAATTTATTATTAGTTGTATTTTTATTTTTATTTTTTGTATTATTCGTGAATATGACAATGGCTGTGTCTCTCTGTCCTTGTCTCTCTCTCTCTCGACCACGATGCCACTTCCCGACAGTGCGCCTCTTTCGCTCCATGTAAACTCGAATGCAGTCCAGTCGAAGCCAAAGCGTGCCATGATCGTGCGCATGTCCGCAGAGACCCTCGACGCCCTCGAAGCCTTGTCCGATCATCCTTCACTCGCCTTCGACTTTGGTAATATCCCAGCACGTACTCTCTTCCCCTCCCCTCCTCTCCCAGACTGACCTCCTCCCCCAGGGCATATACATCGGCGATGCCTTCTTCCCAATGCGCCCACAGAAGGAGAGCTCTCCCCATGAGCTCTACCTCCGCGCCGCCTCTGCTGCCAAACCCATGGCACCACTCAAATTGCACGCCAACGTGATCGGCAAGTTCATGGTCGAACGCCAGCTCGGAATCAAGGTCACCGACAAGGTCCGCCACCAGACTATGGTCGCAAAGCAGCAGCACATGGAACGACAAGCCATCCTCCTCGACCAACCACCCGTTCCTGCTCACACAAAGAATCCAAAACGCAAGACGCATGGTTCTGGTACAGCCATCAACAAGACCCCCGTCTCGGATCAACTCCGCGTCGCTGCCTCATCGTCCCGCAAGGTCTCTCCACTACCCCCTCCCACAAAGGCAAATGCCGACGTACGCCGTCGTCTCGTACATTGTCTCGCCATATCCCCCCGTCTTTCCGAGGAAGCCGTCAAGATGGTTGGTGGCGCTAACATATCCTCTTCAGCCCGCGACGACCTGCTTGCCCTGCTTCAAGATGTAAGTCGGCCCATCGTCACTCCTCTCTCGCTCACGCGCCCTAGGTCGCAGAGCGCATGCCACAAACAAGGGGCGACAGGTCACCCCGTATTTGGCAACTCAAGCCCCAAACCTGGATCGAAGTTCGTCCTTACGAATGGCCCAAGCTGACAGAACCAGAACGTACAACGATGGCCCGTCAAGCACGCATGGCCTTCCAGGCACTCAAGATTCCCGAGTCCGATCCAGTCTGGGAAAACGTACGTTACCGCCCGACTGCATCAGCCCTTCCACCACCCCCACCACCACCCAGTACTTCCAAATCCGTCACTTCACGCCGCCTTCCTGGCTCAGGCTATCAAGCTAAACAACCTCTCCCTACATCTTTACCCAAGAAGCCATCCCCTGCTCCAGCTGGATCCCATGCTCGAAAAACGATACCAACCATCCCTCCCAAACCCACCAAAAAGGAGGACGAATCCGATCGAGAGTACGAACGTCAAAGAGAGCGCGAGCGCGAGAAACGCGCAAGGGAAAAGGAAAAACGACGGGAGGAAGAAAGAGAGCAGGAGCGCGTAGAGTTGGAAAAGCGTGAAAAAGCCAGACAAAAAGAGCGAGAGGCTATGGAACGCGACAAACGTCGCAGGGAGAAGGAGAAGGAGCGTGAACGTGAACGCGAGCGTGAGCGAGAGAGAGAGAGAGAACGAGAACGAGAAGAGATGGAACGAGAGAAACGCCAGAGGGAAAAAGATCGGATCTCGAAAGAGGCCGAGGCCACTTCTGCACTCAAACGGAAGACCGCGATACACGATACAGAAGTCACCTTCGATGGTATCTCCTCCAAATCTTCTCTCACGAAGCGTCGAAAACTCGACGATGGTAGTTCTGTCGCTTCCTCCTCTTCGAAACCCCGGGATCCGGGATTGCCCAAGAAGCCGGTCCATGTGCATGATGCCTCGCCCGTCCCGCGCATCAAAATGAAAAAGGATGCATCCCCAGCACAAGCGCCTCCTCAGGATCGACGTGCACCACCCAAGCCCGAGCGATCCTCCAAGCAAAGTTCCAGCGCAAAAGCGCGACGGCGATCGCCCATCTACACGTCGTCCGAAGACGAAGGCGAGATTCCCCAACCTCGGAAGCGCAACCAGTCCCCCCCGTCTGTCTCGGACCGTTCCATCTCTTCGGACCAGCCCCCGGCCGAACGGCCACCGCGTGCGCACCGTCCGACGCGCACGTCGTATCCCCCCTCAACCGATCACGCTGCCCTCCGCGCATTGTACCAATCCCAATACTCGACCTATCTCGGCACGTTCAGCCAGATGGTGTCGCAAAAGCGCAAGATCGAGGCGGTCTTGAACGGCGATTCGGACGCCGAGGTGGACATGATGGACCCCGACGAGCTGTTCCAGCTGAGCAGCGAGCACAAGGCGGTCAAGACAGAGCTCGAGCATATTCACGCTATTTATACGCGGGGTGCCGTGCTGGTGGGCGGTGGACAGGACTAAGGATCGAGCCAGTTGATACCACGCTTTCGGATTTTTGGAGTGAACTGTTTGTTATTACTTTTTCTCGCACCATTTCTGTTCGCGTATTTTATCAATCAGTGAATAAGGCTTAGACTATTCGTTCAAGTGCCATCCATCATACCCCGGCCACTTTGACATCGGTTCACGTTGGTTCTGCGAGACATCCAAACGTTTGGCACTGTTGTCCGGTGAGATAGGGGCTCCTAATTAATACCTGTACCTGCCAGCAAGCACGGTAATATTAATGTTGACCTTATGGGCTTCGTACTGGGAGCCCTGTAAATATCTCGGTCTTCAAGTTTTCGAGCTCAAAGTCTCAGCTGACAAAGATGTCAGTCACTTGAAGGAGCAGATAGCTCAACAAATTCGGACCAAGTCACTGAAGCTGGAGCTGTACAAGATTCCTGATGACAATCCACTCCCTCTCGAGCACCTGAAGACCACCAAGATTCCCTTGGCTGATCTTGGTCAACGCCTGGCCCCCGATCCCCCGCTGACAAGTGTCTTCGAGCTACAACCTGCAGCCAATCATCTTCATCTTGTCGTCGTCAACAATGGTGAGGATGATGAGTGTCAGACCATTCACACTCTGACATCCACAGATATCTCTTTATTCATCCGTTGCTGGATTCGGGGCGGGAGTGTGAACACCCCAATCGAGCTTGAAGTGCCACGGAATGAAACGGTGCTGCATCTCCCAAGTGTCATGCAGGGGAAATCCACACAGTTGACTGGTGTATCACTCGAACAATTGCAGCCATACAAGTTCTCGTACCCCCAACAGGAAGATCTCAGGGTGATCGTTCAAAGCACTGGGATGGGCACCCTACTCCCGAAGGACCAACGGTTGAGGGTTGCGTTCAATGATGTTCCACTCAATGAGGACATGTATGTCATCGTGGACGTGGTTGGTTTGAGTGAGTATTCTTGTTACAAAAGTAACGTTTCCTAATTACGTCAACAACAGAGCGCAAACGTCTACGGGACCTCGAGGAAAGGGCGTCAAAGAAACCAAAGGTTTCCCCTTCAAACTTTGGCGTACAAGAATACCATGACACCCAAGCTGACATGGATACACGTTTCCTTGATTTCCGTACCCCTAAAACCTGGTACGAGGCGACAAAGAATCCACCTACCCCTTTAGATAGTCTGCTCCCACCTTTCGAAGTGTTATACATCAGATTCGGAGAATTCCTCGATACTTACCGTGCTCAACGCCAGACCAACGTTGTAGGAGGATCGGCTTTCGTCAGACACGAAGTCGAGATGTTTGCAGAAGACATGGCTCTGATCGTTAAATCTGAAAGTTCAAAGCAATCTCGTGCCTTGACGCGTCTCAACCGTGTGTTCTTCCGCTCTCCTCATCCAGTGATAGTGCGAACCGGCGTCGAGAATACCCTGACTGATGGCCATTTCGTCTATGGGGACGACAAGATACCTTACCTTTTTATCGAATTTAGGAACGAGGACGCAGGCTTCAAGCCCATTCCTTCCGTTCAGTTGGCTTCCTATTATCAAGCCAGTATCAGAGCGGTTCAGCAAAAGCACAACGAATTGATTCAATGTTCGAGGTTCCCAGCACTTGGCATAACTATTGTTGGTGGGTCCATCATCTCCTCTGAGGCGACACTTGTTGTTAATTTTTGTAGGTCCGATTGTTACGTTTTGTGCTATGTGCTGGGTAGGCTGGGTTGTCATCTTTCCGCTGACGTCTGGCATCTCGTGCGTCTCCCGTGCAGGTGGTGGCGATGATCGACGTACGCTACGTGCTGCTTTTTCCGCTGCGATCGATCTTGTTGCTGGAATCAAAAGTGACGCAGGACAGCTTGACCCCTCAGCACCCCTCCTCAGCCATATTCGCCCTGACACCACAGAGCTCCCCACCTCTCTCGATCCTCAAGTTTCCATCGAGTTCCAGATCTGCGATATACTGCACTGGGGATCTGGCCGGATTGTGTACCGTGCCAAGTCTGTATCTCCCGATCTGGACCTCGTCGTCAAAATCACGCCCTCATACTCAACGGCGTTGCACGCGTTCTGCGCGTCTCGCGGGCATGCCCCCGCCATTCGTGGATTCAAGAGGTTTCCCGGGAACGTTACCGTTCTAGCGATGGACTACCTAGAGGGCGACCACCTAGGGCCAGAGGGATCTCAGGCGTTTCGAGACAAGATGGCCGAGCAGCTGAAACAGCTCATCAAGGACGTGCACCTCGCTGGTTATGTTCACGGCGATCTGCGTCTTCCCAACGTTTATTGCGTCGGAGACAAGGTCATGCTGATTGACTTTGATTGGGGAGGCCAAGTCGGCGAGGCATTTGATCCGCATCAAATCCTGCACAGCGAGCTCGTGGAAGGGCGTGACATGGACAGTCTGATGATCACAAAGGAGGACGACGAACGCATATTGAAAAAGTCATTGAAGTCTATTGGCTGCTCTTGATGTGATCAATGGGTGGGATGATTGAATGGACGACACTCGTACGAATGACATGTCGTGGCTGTGCATGATCAGGGGCCAGAGTCGGAGCCGCTGTGTGTGTGACGACTTCCCACCACCATGGTCTCTCCGAGGTACCTGAGCGCGTACCCTCACCGACGGTATTTCCGCTTCACCTCGTGATCCAGTTGACATTTAGTACTACGAGAAAGCTTGAGATTTGCGTAGTACTTGTTCAGTGTGTTCTCTGGCATCTGCTGTCGGCAATTTGATGTACTGGTAGTAGCCGTGTTTTTTTCCGCTTCTCATGGAATCAAAGTGTCAGTGAAGAACAAGTACGTTAGTTGGGTTTGAATACGAATCTTTAGACACCGGTTTGATCTTGAAAATGTGCGACACCTTGAAAGTTGCATGCCGTTCCCATCGGCATATTGTTATGTGCGATGAGAGTTGAGCTGATGGTGTTCTATCTGCTCAAGGTTCCGCGGTTGCATGATCCTCCGTGGAGAGCGATGGCTATGCTCAGGCTCGGGCTATAAGGCCACAAGAAAGTGATCCTGTTCTCCGTCCTTCCAACCGTCACCGTATCGACAAGTCACGACCATGGGCCGCTTTTCTCAATACAACGAGGTACGCGTTTTGTTCCCTTCTGGAACCCGGCCATGTGATCGACCAATCTATTTTGTTGACCAGGATGCATACCGATTGCCCGAAGGAATGCAAAGAGTAGCTTATGACGCAGACACACAATGTTACACTTTCCAGGATTGCTCTGGCCAGCTCTACCAGAGCGCACCCGGCGAGGAATATGGCGTCCTCGAGCCCATCTCTGTCGCACCCCTCCCGCGCCGCCGTGACGTCATCATAACAGGCATGTACCACTTTCTTCCGCGACCCCACGCGCACGTTCCAACCTCGCCTACAATGTGCAGAGATCCATGACCCAACGCTGCGAAGATGGTCTTCCAGACCCGCAAAGACGTTCGACGATATTTTACCGTCGGGGTATATCACTGTGGCACAATCGCCCGTCAAGTCCCGGACGAGCATGCGCTTTTCGATCGATAAATGGGTGCAGGTCGTGGTCGCGATTGTGCGGCGCCGCACGATGCTAAAAAAACCTGTGTCTGGCGTTCGGCGCAGCGAGTTGCTCGTGGACGAGAAGAGCAGTTTGTTCAAGCACGACGCGTGGGAGGCGGTGCACAAGGAAGAGATCGTGGATGGTCGCGGTGTGGCAGTCGTTGGGCATTCCAAGTCGGAGAAGCGTACGACGAGATATTGTTGGCGCAAGTGAGCCAGCGAGAACAAAAGGGTCCAGGACCCAACAACATGTACTCGTATCGTCTACTAATAGTTGCTTCGGATACCATCAGCTTCGTTGGTCGGTATGCGTTCATGAAGAGAGCGTGGTGCGAAGCTCAACACAGTATTGCATAGAATCAAGAAACAATCCCAATCATACAATTGGAAAATACGGGACAAGAAACTACATTCACGTCAACAAATCCAAAGATGTAAAAAGGAAAACTGCAACACACGGGTGTCGAGTATAAGGCGTTATCACGGGATAACCAGAAATCTTAATGTGCTTCCGATTATGTTTCCAGATCCGTGCCATGTCCAAAGAATGTGACCCGTTTTTTTGCGCGCGGGCTTGGGACCATGGATAGGGGACGAGGGAGGCGAGAGCGTGTGTTCGTCGCGTAGTGCGTTGTTCATCACCGTCGTGTGTGACGGCTTCCCACCACCCTGGCCTCTCCAGTATAGCGAAGTGACGGGAATATGCGTACCCTCATTGATGGTATTTCTGCTTCACCTCGTGATCCAGTTGGCATTTACGGGTACCACATCCATGTATGAATTTGAAACAAGGGATCTGGTCGGTGTAAGCGGAATTCGGGCGGGTGGTTTCCGTATCGAAAAAGCTGTCATGCTTCCGGCAGCTTTCCCTTTCCTCACTGGGGCGTCTTACGTGCAACTTTACTTCCCATTCGTGGCCACCTCTCCATCTCTGCTTCAGATGAATGATGGATCTACCAAAAAAAAAAAAAAAATTAACCACAGCAGCACAATGTAGTACACCCCATATTCACAGCTTTGTTGTTTACATACATGTATTGCACGGACGAGCTGTTGGGCCCGTCAACGACTCAGGAGGGTGTCCAGTTGGGGCCGACATGTGAAACAAGCCGCTTGGCTCGTCGACGACTCGGGAGGGGGGGGCAGTAAGCCAGGCAAGCCGTTGTGCTCGTCAACCAGGAGGGCATCCAGCTGGAACCGGTGCGTTTTAGCTTGTCGACAACTCAAGAGTATGTGGTGCGTCCAGACAGGACGTGCGCGCGTTGACCGAGCCGTTGTGCTCGTTGACACGTAGGGAGGGGTCCAGGAGGGGTCAGGGTGCGTCTACGAAGCTGTTGGACTCGTCGACGGGCTCATCGACGACTCAGGAGCGGTCCAGAGGCGGCGCGCGGGCATCAACCGAGTCATTGGGCTCGTTGACGGCTCGGGAATAGTCCAGGAGGGATCAGGGTACGTCGAACGAGCTGTGGGCTCATCGACACATCGGGAGGTCCAAGTGGCAAGCAGGTGTCCCGGGAGGGGTCCGGCTGGGCGGGGCTGCGTCGGGCGAGCCATCCGGCTCATCGACACGGGTCCAGGAGGTGGGCGGGTGGTCCGCCAAGTGAGCCGTTTAGCTCACTGACAGCTCGGGAGGCGTCCACAGGGCAGGTGGTGCTTGAAGTGAGACTTCCCACTCTAAAAAAGTTTGCGTCTCAGTGCGCGGTCAGTTCTCGCACTTTTCGCCCTGGTGCCTTCGCTTCTGTCGCTTGTTTGCTTCCACTGCTTTTTTTTTTTCCGGCGTGGTGAGCTAAGAAAGGTACCACTGGCAAAAACAACGATAAGTAATGATGCTGTGCTAGCTGTCCGAGCGAAGGGGCCATGACCTTATGGCTCAGACCGGCACGTGACTGGCATTCGGACGCGTCAAGACAGACTCTAGGCGTTTCGCAGAGTGTGGAAAGTCAATTTGGCGACTTTCAGTCCGCTGTAGTGCTACTGCAACTTCACACGTGGTATGGCACATTTTCCTTTTTTTGCAAATGCATGCTGCTGCAGTGTCCCATGTCGGGACTGGCTAGGTGACGGTTCTCCGTCTTCTGTCGGCAATTTCATGTACTAGTAATAAATGTGATTTTCCCGCTTCTCATGGGATCGGGGTGTCAGTGAATTCTTTTCTTGGGCGTTGCAAGAATAACAACGGGGGAATTTGATTCGTGGACAAATCGCACATACCGTAGTACCTATTATTTGGGTTTGAATACGAATCTTTAGACACCGGTTTGATCTTGAAAATGTGCGACACCTGGGAGTTCATCTGATGTTGCATGCTGTGCCTATCGGCACATTGTTCGGTACGATGAGAGTTGACTCCTGATGGTGTTCCATCTGTTCAAAGTTCCGTGGTCGCATGATCTTCTGATCTTCTGTGGATGACAATGGCTATGCTCGCTCGGGCCATAAGAGCACGGGAAGGTGATCCTTTTCTCCACCATTCCAACCGTCAGCGTATCGACAAGTCACGACCATGAACAACGGCCGCTTTTCTCAATACAGCGAGGTACATGTTTTGTTCCCGTCTGGAACCAGACCATGTGATAAACTGATCTATTCTGTTGACCAGGATGCGTACCCACTCCCTGAAGGGATGCAAAGAGTAGCCTATGACGCAGACATGCAACGTTACACTTTCCGGGATTGCTCCGGCCAGCTCTACCAGAGCGCACCCGGCGAGGAATATGGCGTCCTCGAGCCTGTCTCCGCGCCCATCTCGCACCGCCGTAATGTCATCATAACAGGCACGTACCACTTTCTTCTGCAACCCCACGCGCATGTTCCAACCTCGTCTACAATGTGCAGAGATCCACGACCCAGCACTGAGAAGATGGTCTTCTATCCCCCCAAAGACGTTCGATGATATTTTGCCGTCGGGGTATATCACTTCGGCACAGTCGCTCGCCGAGTCCCGGATGAGCAAACGCTTTTCGATCGGCAAATGGGTGCAGGCAGCGATGCCCAAGGTGCAGGGCGTCATCAAGATTGTGCGGCACCGCACGATGCTAAAGAGACCTGTGCCTGGCGTTCGGCACAGCAAGTTGCTCGTGGACGAAAAGAACAGTTTGTTGGAGCATGACACGTGGGAGGCGGTGCACAAGGAGTAAATTGTGGATGGTCGCGGTGCAGCAGGCATTGGGCGTTCCAAGTCAGAGAAGCGTACGTTGAGATAATGTTGGCGCAAGTGAGCAAGGGAGAGCAAAAGGGACCAGGACCCAAGGACATGGACTTGTATCGTGTATTGATAGTTGTTTCGGATACCCTCATCTTAGTTGGTCGGTAGAGAGTATGGTGCACGGCTCGACACAGTATTGCATACATACAATTGGAAAACGAGTACAAGGCGTCATCGCGGGGCAACCAGAAATCTTAATGTGCGCTTCCGATTCTGTTTCCCGATCCGTGTCATGTCCGCGCGGAGACTTCAAGCCAAGTCCAAAGAGGGTGGCCCGTTATTTTGCGCGACAAGCTTTGGACCGTGGATAGGGGATGAAGGGGACCTTGGACGGGCGCGAGCTTTGGATCCAGAGCGATGGCTATTCAGAGCAATCTCCAGTTCATGATACTACAGGAGTCTCCGTTTTGAAAGGTAAAGAGAAACGAGTAATGTACGCACGTTATACCCAATTGGTGCAGAATTTTTGTGGAACCTTGGGGGCAATTCATCAAGCAGGCATCCTAGTGTCGTCCAACTAGCATATAGTTCATAACAGCACTGCGAAGACAACTTCGTTATCACGGGCTGTAGCGAATTGTAGGATGGACATCAAGAACAAGGCAAGAAACATATAACGAATTACCATATGGTCTCAGTGAGCCAATCGTTCAATCCCACTTGTGACGATATGGAACCAAAATATATGCCGGCTAGTCTAAGTTCTGGCGTCGTGTTGCAAAGGAACGAACAAATGCTAAGTGTACTGTGGTGTACCGGGCTGGCAAATCTCGGACGCCGGTCGGCCCGGGCTATTGCCAAGGTTCGAATGGCGATACTCACCAAAAATGGTGTCAGGCGCTTGTTCGTTCATATCAAGCGACCTCTGCACGGGTAAAGATTTACGAGTTCTTCAGAATGATATATCGTCCTCAGAGTCTGTCAACAAAGTCCGAAATCAGACTCGAAAAATGATCAGTGGGGAGTTGTAACTAAAGTTCAACTCGAACAACCTTGTGTCAGATGCAGTGACCAGCCTACATTCCGCGAACAAGCGGTGCATGCGCCTCCTGAGCGCGTCACTGCCAGTGTGTTCCTTTCGAACGCCAGGCTTACCGGTGACAGGGAGTAAATCCGGAGCCGAGTAATGCATAGTAGCATATAAAACGTTGAGTTCTTCTCTGTTCTTCTCGTCATCCTCTCCCTAGCCACAACCACGAACCACAATGTCATCCACCAGCAGTCTTTCACTCGTGGGTACGTGAACATTGTCGTCCTTTCCGACAGCCATATCCTGATGCGGCTTCACGTCCCTCTTACATCGACTTGGCTTCCTGCAGATTTCATTGCCTCTTATCTGCCAACGAAAAAGTGGATGAGATTGATCCGCCCAACGATGCGCCTCCGCGTGCGCGTCCACGATCACGCATTTGTATCATCAGCCATCACAGTGGACGACCGTATCCTGGACGGAACGAGCATTCAATGGCCTTGGGACGACGATGAACGGTTCCCACAGTGAGTTGTATCTTTGCCCACTCCGGAGTCTGAACCTCCCCCATGATCGACGCGGCACTCATCGACGAACTCACAGGCCATTCTTTTATGATGATGAAAAGTTCGAGATCGAGATCGAGAGACGGTTCTTGCTACGATACAGGTGTATCCGCCGAACGCAACGAACAAGTATTGACCAAATTCGAACGGGCAACCGTGAGTATCATCCATCTGCGACCGAGTCTCCTGAATTTGTCCTTTTATTTGGGCACTGGTACTCAACGTGCGCTTGCAGGTTGTACGCTGCCGTTGTACGACGGACAACGGTCTATCGAAATGCTCGAGGATGGAATTAGGATAGGCGACATCACATTCACACTTTGGAGTGATGTGTCGTCTGATGGCCAAGCCACTTCTTCAATGTCAATGTACTCGTGAATAGGTCATCCCGACAACCCCCGTTTCACGGTATGAGCCACAGCACTAACTTATGAGCTCGAACAGAAAATTTTGGTTGAATACCTACTTTACTTTTTGATGACCTGTACAATTTACTCATACCATAGCTATTAAGATTCCCCGGCACATGTCATAACCTAACACCTCGACATCATGTATCGGTACACAATCATACAGCACTGTAACCAAGATACATGGTAATTTTATGGGGATATAGTCTCGTTTGGCCTTTCCATGTTTCTGCCTTTCTGTCCAAGGTCAAAGCTCGCTTCAAAAACATTGTTGGATCTTGGTCAAATTACCACATTCAAGACAAGGGAATTCAAGCTGGATCATCAAGCAATCTTCAAATCGCATGGCCCTGGGTTTCATTCTCTCAGAGAACAAAAAGCACATATTTCATTGCAAGTTACATAGTAACGTCATATCCGAGACGGTGCTTTGTTATTGAATCATCTACGACCGTCGCTCTGCTCGAAATGATATGATGTCATATTGACAGAAATTTTGCACGAGGAGCAAGGGAGCGTAATCGTCTGAATCTTCAGGGGACGATGGATATAGCCACAACGCGACCTTGCGCAGGAGAAATTGGTTATTCTTCATGTGTTCGAACATCTACTGGAGTATGATGAAGTAATGATATAAGAAGAGGATCCTATCAAATCGGACGGAGCTATCAAAGTCGTAAAAGTTCACATTGCGGTAATGGTCTGATTATGATGGGTGCCGGGCTCAAACGGAAAAGAGCAAAAAGGGTACCTCGATGTTGGATAAATTCATCGCTCTTGCTACGCTCTCGATGTGCATTTGTTGTGTCGCGGAATTAGACAACCAACGATGCAGGAAGCCGGGTATTTCTAGTGGGTATGTGTTGGCGACGTGCTCATCGGCGACCCTGAAGTCATCCCTGGTCCTTCCTCTCGAGTTGGCTTTGGGTTCAAGGACAAGGGGAAGAAACCCTTGAGGGGATTGTTTCGATCGAGGAGCACATCGGCGCAGAGGTCCCGTCGGAAGAGAAGGAAAGTAACGAACCTGTGGAGGTATCTGGTAAGACTACCCTGTTCGGGGGAGTCAGCAAACCAATTCGGAAGAGGGCGAAAAACGGACGTACCGCATCCTGGATCAAGAATGTGCGCGCCATGCTTTCTGACAGTAGCTCTCGAGCATGAGAATCTATGCTTCCTCGAGTGACTCGCTTAAGGTGGTACAAGCACGGGGAGTATTTTGCATACGAGCCCAAGGACAGGATGTAAGGTGGTCGAGGCCTAAGCAGCTTAGGCCAGGAAGGAGATAAACTTGCTGTTCGTTTGCCTCGCGGGTAGCTTCCGTGATGGAATCACAAGCGCAGCCTGAGAGTGCTTGAATCCAGCCCATCTTTGCGGCACGGTTGGCTTCGGAAGAGCCGAGGTTGATTTGACGCAATCTGGTGTGACCGTATGCCAGCCAGGAGGCGGAGGACAAAGTCTGGAAGGAGTCCCTGTGGAGGGTTGTCGGAGTGAGTCTAAATACCTTGTCTATGATACAATGCTTTGTCGGTCCGAAACTCCGCTCGGCCGAGCGGAAGAAAGACATACGTGTGAAATTGTTACCAAATACGACCAAGACGCTCTTCGTGGCGGAGGCTGTTTTTCTTTGGCGGACATGTTGAAGAGTGCGCTCATCCGACATACGACACGCGGTATTCTACATCCGACCGTCGACCGCTACACGGCAATCAGACGTTTCTTTATTCGTCTACCGAACCCAACAACCACCCGGAGAAATGTCATCCGCTTCAATCACTCCGACTCCAAGCAGACTCGTCCGGACAAGCCACCCGGTATCGACCAAAAACTCACGGATTTACCCCCTTTGAACCTTGACAACTATCCCCGTCTATACCGCCGTTTGGCCCTCTCGCTGTCTCATCTACACCGACCCACCAGAGACGACTTTCTCAAGGTCGCGAATGGCTTTTGGCAGCGCCTCCGTATACGTTTCAAGTGGTTTACGATTAGGTCATTCCGCAAGTTCAATGCAGACGATATATCTGCTTTCGTCACCTGGTTTCTCATGAGTCAAACACTCTGGATTTTGGTCGGAACGTAAGCGTGCCGCTCTACGCACTTGGTCAACGCTCACGTCATTCCAGCACTACGTTCTTTTCTGTCGTGTTTGCCACTGCTAATAGTTTGAGACTACAAGGTCACTCCTTTTTTATGCCCCGTCTCACGTGTTCACCCGTGCATTTCAGAAAACGTTGCTAGAGCCATCAGCAACTATTTAACTAGCGAGACTGGCGTCACGGTCATCTTCGAATCCGCCATCGTGCCCAAGTGGAAGGATTCTCGCATCTCGTTCAAAAACGTCTACATATCGCGTCGCCCACAGGCTGCGCAATCCGCCCAACAGAAAAATTCCCTTGGGCACAAGGCGGCCGTGGCATACGATGTGAGTAGCCATCCAGCATACAACTACACTGCAGAAGAAGATGAGGAGTCGCCACAAAGTCACGCCGATGATGACGCCAATTATTCCATGTTTGACCTCAGCATTGACTCCATCGATGTCACTCTTTCTCTAAAACGCTGGTTGGATGGTAAAGGTCTTATCGAGGATGCTGTCATCAAGGGTGTTCGAGGCGTTTTAGGTCGGTACCATGTGTCCAGATAAGTTTGCTCTTGATCATGATCCGTCTTTCAGATAGACGGTCTGTTTTCTGGGATCCAGAGAACCCATTGGATCCTGCCGCTTTCCGCAGTATGGCTCGTCCAGGCGACTTTGAGTTGCATTCGCTTCAACTGGAAGATGTGCTCGTCACGGTATATCAGCCAGGCAACTTCCGACCTTACACTGCTTCCATCTTCCGCGCTGACATACACACTCTGCGCAAGCAATGGATATTTTATGACTTTTTGCGTGCGGAGAACGTCGTAGGGCAGTTTGACAACTGTTTGTTCAGTCTGCACAAGCCTCAGAGTATCGGGCGAACCACCGAACAGGACGTTCAAGATGGCAAATGGTCGAGGATGGTGAGTATTCGAACTCTTCTTGTCGATTGAATCCTTGATGCATCCTCGTAGACTAGGATTCGCATCGATGGTGTGAATATTGATCACATGCAAAACTCGACCACCGACACCACCGGGCCGCTCTCGTGGATTACGTCTGGCAAGGTTGATGCTGTCCTCGATATCAAATTCCCTCGCGATCCTGAGGACGAGTACCCGTTCAATGCACTTCTCGAGGAATTGGCAGATGCTATATCCACTGCTGCATCTACATCACTCAGTCTGGATCGTATCCCCGGCCAGAGGGAGCTCGCCAAGCCACCGCTCGTCGCGCCAACTACCGAGCTCTGCCAAGACGAGTCGGATAAGCCGAGGGTAGTAGTCGATATAGACTTGCGTTTCAGGGATGTCAAGGCTGCCGTGCCCCTCTTTACTCAAAACCTGTCCCACGTGAACAATGCGCTGATCAGACCCATCGTGGCGTTTATGAAGTGGGCACGCTGGACCGATTGCTCTGTGATGTACTGACGTGTCCGTGGCATAGTGCACATCATACGCTCGTTCCTATCCATTGCAGGGTTGTCAAAGACGTGAAAGATTTCGATGGCGCTTGGACTGTAAGTCGTCCGCCCCGTCGTTCCGTCCATCTTCGCTCATCCGTCTTTTTACAGATGTGGGAAAGTAAGTTGACTCTTTCTGTGGTGCCATTCTGGCTCATAACAACCATGTCCAGCTGGACTGATGGACGAAATCTCTCAAAAGGTGCGCTTTGTGCATTCCGTCCCACGCGCCTGCTCACGCTCATGCTGATCCGACAGATATATGATGCCCTCGCCTACCACGTGTCGCAGACCAACATGAACCGACGGGTCAAAGCGGTCGGGGTATGGAGCCTGCAAATGACGGCGACGGCAATTCTGTCTGCGTTGCGCAACATCGTCGATCCGATGGCGGCGCGGTTGAGGGACGTGTATTACGTGGATGGGATTCCGTACGATGACCTTCTCTTGTTTAATGCGTGAGTGTTGACGATTTGGTGTTGGGTCAGGAAGAAGAGGTGAAAAAAAGTATGGTCATTTCGGCTGTGGATCTTATCACTGCTCAATTTATAAAAGCGCTCTGGCACTCGAATGAGGACATTGGTTCAGATTGAAACAGAGTCTGTCCAGACGAATACAACCCAAGTTATTCGTTGATTGATAAAATACGCGTGTCTACATGTTTCCATCAACAGAAGTGGTGGGGGTATAAAAGCAGCAACAAATCAACAGTCATTCAAAAACCGTGGTATGAATTCGTCAATCCCACCCCCAACTCGTCGGGATCCCTCGAAGTCCGAATCCCCGTTCAAGATCGACTCGACCATGGTGAACGTGCCAAGATAGGTCGTGTACTAGGAAGGATACACGAGCATTCACCAAATGCTCGCGACCGTCTATTATGCGCGGCCTTTTTCAGTACACGTTCCGAGTTGTCCTCCTTTGTGATCATCAAGTTGTCCATGTTACGCCCTTCGCTGAGCATGGGGTTCAGAATTTGGTAGGGGTAGAATGCCTCGCCAACTTTGCC
>JBBPJL010000277.1:0-21498 GCA_038088675.1 Xanthoconium separans | reverse complement strand
CAAAATCTGATATAACACCAAAGCGAGGGCGGCGAGGTGTTTCTGGCACTAGTCGGGAAGGGCCGGCAGAACTCCAATGACTGGATTTCTGCCTCAAAACGGGCCTGGGTTCCATTGACTGCGAAACGCCGTTCCTCGGTGAAAGGACTACAGACTGTTTCCGTGTAGAAGTCTCTAACTCATGACGCTGAAGAACATCCAATGAGTCGTCCAAAAGACATACACAGACCTTACTCTGAAAGTTAGTTCTGTTCTCAAACGTTCCTTGTCTGCCTCGTATTGCTTCTGCAGCACCACATGCTTCGCATCGGCTTCATCCTTCGCAGCCTTGAGCTTTGCGAGCTGAGCCAGGTGGTCCTGGGCTGTCTGACAACGTTCATTGTCGTAAAGCACCTGTATCAAACAACGTGCCACATACCTTTTCGAGGCGTTTCCTTAGGATAGTCACTTCTCCCTCTTTGGCAAATTTCGCCTCCAAAGCAGACTCCTTTTCTGCACAAATTGCCTGATTCTGTTTTTGAAGCTGTAAAAAAGAGTTTATAATTCACGCACATTGCACCGACACGCTAGATAAATACCATACCTCCTCTATGTGCTGAAGTAACTGTTCGACATGGTTTCCCGAAGCCGCGCTAGACGGAACCCTATTCACTCGTTGGGGAGGTCCTGACTGCGTTCGAGAAGCTTCCTGCGACGGAGCAGGCGACTGGGTGATTCGTGTTCCACCACGCACAGCCGATGACACACGAAAAGGAACACCTCTCCCCGGGCCCACCACAGAGGCATTGCGTATTGGGGGAGGTGCAGAGCTTCGGGACAACGGCGCAGTCGAGGTAGGCCTGGTTCCAGAACTTGCTCGCGCACCGACGTTGAGTCCAGGAGTAATCCCTGACCGACTGGGAGGCCCTGATGAACGCCTCTGCTTATCCTGGATGCCATAGGTACCGTCTTGTCGAATAGAGATGTCTGGAAGATCATCCATGTCGTCCAACCTGTCCCCGCGGCGAACGGTTTTGCTAACTGTCTCGGGTTGCCATGAGTCCGTCGTCTTTTGACGTTTCGGCGGGGGCCCAACACTTGGTTGAGGTTGGGTGTTGGTGACGCGTTTAAACTTCGATTCTTCCTCATCGAGAGCAGCGAGAGTCTTGGCATCAAGCACCAAGTCATCCGAGAAGTATTTGTCGTCAGAATCGTCCATGCCGCCACGGGCTCCGTGAGATTGAATGGAGATTTGAAAAAGAAGTCAATTATTTAGTTTCGTGAGCCTGCACTTGGATTGATGAAATTTGTTGATGCTGACTGGGCCTGACAGTCAATGGCCTGAGAATGAGGATCTTGTCTGACCAGAGAAACACGCGGAGGGGCAATCTTAAATCGAATACGCCAGTTCGTTCATAATGAAGCTCTGAATGTGACAATATCGAATACTTTTGGCAGCGTCGGAAGGTCCAGCCCAGGCAGTAACAAGGCTAGCTTACATAACTCTAGACTGTCCAGCCAAAAGATTCATGCTACAAATTCGTTGTCGTAAAACAAGGATGTCACGAAAAGTGCTACGATCATGAGTGCAAGCGCCTGCAGCTATACAGTTACTGTATGGATGAGTCGAGGTCGTCAAAGTACATAGGGTCGTCAACGTGTGGATACTGAACCTGGAGTCGGCAGTCGTTGGAGCGAGGTACGCCCAAGACGTCACAATCAAGTCGTTGTGACCAGTGTGGGTCTGGACCGAAGGCGGAAGTGGGTACGAAGGTCCACAATGATCGCCATCGAGCGGGTAGGCTACCGTGATACGCTGATCAATCAGCCTGTGCCAGTACGCCAAGTCACCGCTTGTTAGCCAACATAGCGAATCTTGATCGCACTGGTCCGACTCCGGTTTTCCAACGCTACCACGTGAGTTGTCATTTAAATGTTACAATATTGCGGGATGTCAAAAGGAGAATACCTTTCAGCTCTTCGGCCTCTTGGCTCTGCTCGTAGTTTAGGACAAGACGTTTCAGGTGTTGTTGTTCGACCTTGTCCTGAAGCTGTGCCGAACGAGTCTGCACTGCGAGGGCAGATTCTGATGGGACAGACAGAGATCGCGTCTATCAAATGGATTAGTCTAGATCGCGTGCCGACTGATGAACGAACCTGTTGCTTATTCCCTCTCTTTGTGATCACTGTGAAGTTCATCACTGGTTCGCCATTAGTAGCATTGCCCTCGCCTTCAGGATCACCCTCATTGTCGTCCACACGTTTCTTTCTGGAACCAGGTGCCAGGACGGCAGAGTCCCACCACGCCGATTTCTTGTCAATCTTTCTCGATTCTGCTGACGAATCTGTGATGATTTTAGCGAGTTCTTTTGCAAACTCAGCATCGGCATCCTCCGAGGGACCAAGGTACTCCTGCGCGGAGAGTACTACGACAGGTTCCGGCGAGGGAGCGCGATCTTCGGCCTGTGGAATATCTCTGTGTCCGTCTTTGCGAAGAGTTGGAAAGTAATGCTTACTGCCGACTCCTGCCCAGCTGCATCGTCCTCTTCGTCGTCATCCTGCTGAGGACGCTCCCCATCCTCACTATCATCACCACTATCACCCTCAGTCGTAACTTTGACGTCCGCTCAGTCGAAGAATAAAAGGTCGCAGGAGGCACTCACGTCCAGCACTTTGTATGACAGTGTTAAACATTTCGTCGACCGCCGCAGCAGCTTCCTCGAGAGATTTGGGCATCGCTAATTTCGATCGAATGGCCTACTCGACAATGAGTTCGTGGCCGTAGAAATTGAAAGTTAATTTTACTTCAAGGGAGTCTGACAGCATGAAATCCACATCCATGGGCAGCTCTTCTTTACACAGGACGTAATACTGGCGTTGGGGTCAGTGATTCTGCGTGTCAAGTAGTGAAGACCATTTACCTGGAAGAACACCAGGAAGCTGTCAAGTTTCCTCTTCTGGCTACCCTTGTCGAAACACATCCCAACGGTGTCTAGCATCACACAGATCAAGCGAATTCTGAAAAAGTCATCTGGCATGTCGAGTGGGCAGGGCAGACGCGGCAATGGATGACCGTCAGCTGGGAAGACGCGTGAGTACTGGGGACACCGTGTGAAAGGGAGCAAAACTCACGATGTCCAAACGTGACGAGAGACCATAATGTGTCGAACACCACGCTTGAGCCTACCAGACGGTAGATGTACAACTCTCCAAGGTACTTCATTGATGCTATTCGTTGCTGGTTCGTGTTGTACACGTTCTGTTCCAGCCCCCGACGGATGTCTTCGAGCACTTGATCAACAACGGATATGGCGAAAGCAGGATGATAGCGCTGCAGGTCGTATGTCAACATTGCAAGCAAACTGATGTTACTATATTTGAGCTTCCACGGTTTCGTGAAAACTTTGTGCAAAGAGCATTGCACAAGAGGATCATCCCAGTCCAATTTCCGAATGAGCTTGAGGACCTTATCGATAGTTTTCTTGGCAAGAACATCAAATACAACGTGGCGAATGAAAAGCTCGATCGGAGTTCGCTCCTTCTCGACGCGCGGAGCACGCTCTGGGGGATTGCACTAGATGGTCACTCAGTGTCTAATCCCAGATTGACGTCGAAGTTCAAACCTGGTAGTAGGCATTCTCAAGCAAGAGGATTTGCCTCTGATCAAAATGTTGCATGCTTTGTTTACGCTTCATGAGCTCGAGCTAAGGACAGTAAGCCATCGATAGAGTGAGATGAAACCCCATTAAACCCGCACCATGGTACCAAACCTTTCTCTGGTGTCCTCACTTCGTAAAAGAAAGCGTCCACATCCTTCCAGTAAAAGGGCAATATTTTCGACGTTTGTGCCCGAAAAGTCGTCGAGACAGACTTTGAACATGTGCAATATCAAGTGGGATGGAACAACGTGGAACTTCGTCAAGTTCGACAAGAAGACAATATTCTGTCAGGGCGAGGGTTAGATGACATTCCACAAGTCGACAGAACGAAATACTTTGATTCGTGTTTCGGCAAACTCTCTAACGACGTTCTTTTTCCTCTGTAAATACCGGAACTCCTCATCTAGCTTGATACATCAGTCAGCTTTCGCTCTACATATGGATTGTAGTAGTTGAGAAGCTCACAGAAGTAACCAGCTCGGATCCTATATCGGGCATGTACTTACTCAAGGTGGCAACCAGCCTCGAGTAATGAGGCAGGAGGTCCGTTCTGTTCTTCGGGACGGCGGTCAAGAACTATTTTACACTTACTAAACCGCCCAAGGAATGATCCAGCGATGAAAACCCACTTTGATGAGCCTTTTTCTCGCAGCCTTGGAGTTGAGGAAAGCAAACTCCACGGCGGCTTGATCAATCAATGCCCGATTGGTGGCATCTGGGAGGCGAGTTAAGAGGGCGGTAAGAAGCTGCGAAGGACCCTGAGGTGCGAGTTGAGGTGACAACGGGGGAGTTGAAGGCTTTGGTGACCCTGGTGTGGGGGTGACCGCGCTAACATTTTTGCGCGTTAGTGAGACGCTTTCAGAACACCATGACAACGCGGCGTGACTTACCCATCTTCTTCGTATACTGGGCTGTCCTGTCCGTCCCCAAGATGAAGAGTCCCGTTGGTGCGTATGTCCCCATTGGCTTTGAGCCCCTCGAGTTCTTCTTCTAGTTTCTTTGCTTCCACTTCAGCCTTTTCCTTTTCAGCCTTCTCTCTTTCACCGTCGACTGTCTTGTCCATTCTTTCTTCCGATTCAATACCAAGAACACTCTTTGGAACAAAATCCTTCAGGTCTTGAATATCCTCGAAATACTTTCTTTCTTCCTCGTCTTCCCACTTGCCAGCAGATGAGACATCTTCCGATTCATCCGCATTTATGCCGCCGGGATGCGAGCCTATCTGAATCGAGTCTGATTTTTGAGATGCAGTTGGCAGCGCGGGCATAGGAAGATAGAGTAACTCAGAGAGACTGCAGCTGCGTTATTGTTGTAGGTATGGTGTAAGGAATTGCACGCACGTTTGGCAGCTTGCAAGGAGCTTTTCGTATCCCTTGGTCATTTTCTCGTACGCTTGCTGCCGGTCCTCGAATATCTCGCCAGAGCGGATGTATGCTTCATGGTTGCGGCGGTCCTGTTCTTGGAGACGCTATAAACAAGACGCAAAGTCAGAGCAACGATGATTTGCGCTGGCGCGTGTGTGCGTACTTTGTGTTCCAAAACGAGTTTTTTGGCCACATTGTCGAAATAGCCTTCACACATGCGCCTGAATCGATCGCGTATGTCTTGTTCTACGAGTTCCTCGTCCTCATTGAAAAGGGGAGGAAAGCTCCCTTGGGTTTCGTTCGTGGCGATGGAGGACAGAGTACCGGGCTCCGAGTCGCTGGGTATTTGCTTGGGTTGTGCGGGCATCAATCCCAAATACGGACGAGCATATGACTTGAGAAATGTTGATAGCAATGGGAGAGATGATAGAGTGGGATCGTTCGACAGCTATGTTGGATGTTAGCCTGGACCCACGCACGGCGGAGTGGTATGTGTCGTACCAATTCTTTGGTGACCTTCATTACCCATTCACCACCACTCCTGGTCGGAGAATCCCTAATGACACCTACAAGGGCGAGCTCGGAGCACACCCGAAGGACTGGTCGTTGGCGAGTAATTCTAATAGCATCCTCCTTCTCGCGTTGCTCGGGGGGGAGAGCGGAGAGGGCCGCTCTCGAGGGAGGGGCGATGGCGGAAGCCAACAAGTCCACGAAAGTAGGGGAGAACGAGGTTGGGAATCGTCTATGGAGAGTGCATATGACCTAGATGTGTGAGCATAACTTCAAACGCCGAGAGAGTTTAAGATCCCCTCACCTCCACCGCGGCCCAGACGTCCTTCTCCGTCTTACAACGTGTGATGCCTTCAAGCGCGCCATTGGCTATTTCGTCAATGTATTTCTCGAGCGACAGTGAATTGATGTCCCTGATGATTTGGTCGCGGTTATCTGTGCCGATTGACTGGCGCATGCGCTTTATGAGCGCTGTATGACGCTTGAGAGACGAGTCAAGTCTTGAGGATTCTGTTGCGGCGGTGAGAGAGATGAGTTGGATTGTGGAACCGCGACAGACCTGGTGTGTCGAGAGAGAGATTCAGCGCTTTAAGCTTGATACGCCGAGCGCTGCGAGCTTTCTCCTCCTCTAGCTTGGACGTCGAGTCCATCTCCTGTGTACGTTGAACGTGAGCTGGCGTAAGTCCGTCGGCGATTAGGCTACTTTGTATCAGTTGCCTTTTCTGGGGCAACTGCTAACTCATCTTGCCTCCAACTAATACACTCGGAACCCTGTCAAATTCCCCCTCGAAGCCAGCAGGAGGGACTGTACTTCTACGTACATATTGTTCAGGTTGGGGTATTCTCATTCCTGTGACAGCGACTCTCCCCCAGCCCATGACCGGCTCAATCTCACCCTCGTCTGCGTCGGAGTCGTTGTCCATTTCATCTCCGCAATGTTTTCTGTCCTCCAAGTCCTTGAAAGTTTACAGTTGCGCGGATCACCCGCGGATCAGGTCTCAGGAGAAACAAACCTTATCTCCAGGTTGCTTAGGCGAGGTGGTAGTGGCAATACATTCTCGAGCCTTGAGGTATGGAATGCGCTGCTCAACGCTACTGGATAAAATTTATCGAGTCGGAAGATCAGAATGAGAACATGCGCGAAAGAATGAGCGAAACAAAGCACATCGACTACAGTTGGTGTTAGTTAGCCTTTAAAACATAAGATAAGAAAGTACGTATACAACGGGACAAGGCGTTCAAATGAAGCAGGGTAAAAACGGGTGCTGACGGTATAACCAGAACCAAACCGACATTGTACAAGGCGTTCTTGCTCATCAGTGACGCCAGGGGCAGTTACTGCACATTACTGTCATTAGTGCAATAGTTGAGTTTCCGTTGTCGTTCATCACCCTGCGATGCCGCGGATGAACGACCGGCTCGTTGATGGGAACTCGCAGCATTCAAGAACGTCTTGGGGTATCCTGCCCCGCCACTAATGCCTGGCACGAATAACGCCCCGCGATTATACGAACTCCGTTCCTTTCTACGCATGTGCGTGGGTTTCGGAAACTCCTCTGGGAGTCCTTGTTTCGGTCCGGGATCGGAGTAGAATATCTTTGGACGCCACTCCTCACGCTCGTCCATGATGCACGAGTTCTTGAACTTTTCGACAAGTGCTTCTTTTCCCCTGTCAATGTCGTATCCGTTTCAGCAATCCCAACAATTCGGTACACAAAAACCTACTGATAGTTTGCATAACTCATTTGCAACACCTTCTCGCTCGAGTACATGTTCCTACCGCATGTCATCACGGCCCGTCCAATCGTCGATATCCAGAATGGCTTACCACTTTTCCCCCAGCGTCATCTTCGCGAATCGTAAGAGATCCTCTACACCAATAAAGTTGACGAATGCATATCCGACATTACATCCTACCAACACGCAATGTCAGTACCACGAGACCCCATGCTAACAATAGGATCTTCATACCGTTTTGAAAATCCATCCGCAAGTAGAGGAAATCGATGCGCCGAGGACAGATTTTATTGATGTAAGCGATCAGCTCCTTATCAGTCATCTTGTTGGGGATGTTTTTGATCATGACTGTGGTGCGCGTATCAAGGCCCTGCTCAATCTTGCGAATGTCCAGTTGATTGCTCTCTGGAGGGGTCCGCGGAGAAGCCGGATACGTCGTGGGATATACACGGTTGGGGCTGGTGCCGTACGGAAGATGAGCCAGGGACGGCGATGCATGTGGTGGATAAGAATAAGGGACTGCCTGGGACGTAGCACCGTGATAATACCCCGAGGAAGGGGAAAACCCAGACCATTGCTCTGCTAAGATCCCTGGCGCGCCCCACGCTACCCAAGTGCCTGTTGACGCATCCCAGCAAACGGAAGAGCACATTGGCGCCATAGATGACTGTGGAGAAACCGGGTATTGTATACCGTG
Source organism: Xanthoconium separans (assembly GCA_038088675.1). Taxonomy (NCBI): domain Eukaryota; kingdom Fungi; phylum Basidiomycota; class Agaricomycetes; order Boletales; family Boletaceae; genus Xanthoconium; species Xanthoconium separans. Next base: position 13,552 of record JBBPJL010000277.1, on the reverse strand, counting down.
AGCGAGGGATGAAGTGATCCAGGAGGGCTGAATAGATGCATCTCCTGCGTATCGGTCGGTATGAGTGAGATACTCATGCACAAAGTGTGGCGGGGCTCCAGGACAAGGTTGACTGCACAGGTCGGTTGCGCCACCAGCCACCTGAGCAACCTCGAACGGACAAGCCTGTGAGCGATCAAAGGCACTGGTGTTCATGTTGACCGTTCGCATGTAATCTGCGTCAGCCACTTTGTGATGTGTGCGGGAACGAACGGCGTCAAAAAAGAGGTTGTTCGATCCACGCCTACCGAACTGGTCGGGGGCGAATGTGTCGGCGTGCTCGCGAGGATGGTCAGCCGGAATCGCGTCGTCCGTGGTGGTCTCGATGCTGCCCACGGGATAACGAGAGGTGGGTTTCTGGCGATCAGGAATGGAAGACTTATGGCTGCTTAAAACAGAGCCCGCATCCAAACTGATGGCGTCGGCTCCTTCACGTTCGCAGGGACTTGGATAGTCGCCGGCTCCTGCGTCGTTCAAAAGAGGGAAGGGAACGCCGCTCGGGGTGGTGATCGTTTGCGACTGCGATAAGTACGTGGAAGCCGTGGGTGTCTTCGGCTCCGCGGCATGTCCACCTCCGAGATGTCCTTCTAGGCTAACCAAATCTTCTTCCAGATCCCGTGGACCGCTACGCCCGCCACGTAAGACATCTCGTTGAATGAGCCGCAGTCTCATGTTGTCAACTACCCGTCCGTTCAGACTCTCCCATGTCAGGTCCCCAGCACGGACGTCATAGTATTCGACCAAGAACAGCTGGTAGGTGTATAAAGTGGTCAGACGCAAAGCTACACAACAGAGAAATAATACAAAAGTTGCCTATGGGTAGGCAAATAACTCGAACGGAAGCCGACAGACCAGGTGCCGTCCACATGTAATAATAATATATACCGAAGCAAAACATACCTGATGACATTTCTCTTCATCCTCGTTCAGGAGACGGAACGACTTGAGTTCGCCGTACTTTGCCAGGACACTTTTGAGTTTTACGGGAACGAAGAAGCGAACTCTACTCCAGCCGGAATAGTTATGATCACGCTCTGCCATCATTCCTCCCACTGAGACACAGAACGTGCCTTCTGTGCGAGTCATGGCGGCTGACGCGGACTGACCAAGGAGCTGCGGGGGTTCAGAACGCTGCGACACGGAATGCGAGACACACCTGCCTGTAGGAAATGATCTGGAGCTACGAACAAGCAAGTCAACGCCTCCACCCATGGGCCGCCCACTGAGCTTTCATAAGAAGGCCTCCTCTCGTCGTTTACATCAGAACCGTGATGGGGACGCGAGCTATTAGCCTCTATAAGGCGTTTCACTCTCTCAGCGTCACGTATGTCGTAAAAAGCGAGAATAATGGCACGTTTCTCCTGAAAGCAATAGTATATGGTTTGAATGACGTTCCCAGTCTTCAAAGCACTTTGCGAATGTGCCTGAACGTTATCCGGGAGTGCTGCCAGCGAGTGAAAATACGGTCCAACTACGTCCTCGGAGAGGTCGTGTGGAACGTTTCCAATCTAATTTATGACGATCAGTTGGGCCGACTGCGATACAACAGGAGATTCACAATCAGGAAACGGCTTTCAGCAGAATCGCCAGAAGGAATATTTTGAGAGGGGGATTGGTTGTCGCTGGGGGGGCCTAGGTCGGTTGAATCCGGATCTGTACTGTCACTCTTGAGCGAGGAAGCGGGGGTGAGAGGCGGCGTTAGATAGTGCTGGTTCTTGGGCTGCTGACGGGATCGTTTGGTCGGGTGAAGGTCAACGTCCTTTGTCACAGGGTTCGAGGACCCTTTTGCGGAACTGACGGATGGATTCTGAGATGAGGATTTATGTACGGTTTGCTGTGGGCGTGGCAACTGAGGGTCAGAAGAAGTATTGCGCGCGCTGTGTCAGGTGGGAGAGGCGGTAAGAGAGGCCCGAATACAATAAAAGGACGAAAAACGATAACGCACCGTAAATTTGGGAGGGAGGGAGAAGGTTGGAGGCGCGGAGGACGAGCGTTTCCGTCCGCTGCGAGGCGCAGCGAGGTAGACATGATGGGGGGAAAGGATGAAGCTCGAAAAGGTGTCTGGGCAGGTGAACGATGCTTTAAGAAGGGGGAGAGGAGAAGCCTGGTGATGGAAAAGGAATAATCGGGAAATTGGATAGGCTGAACGCGCGATTAATTTGATGGGCCGAGTTGACGTACAGAGAAGCGAAGCTGCAAGAAGAAGGTAGGATCTCGTGTACCTCCGCGCATACACACGGAAAGGAGAGTATGGAAGGGGGAAGTAAGAAACCAGAGTCAGTCGAGAGCGACACTGCGCTCGATGGCGATACAAGGGGTATGAAAGTGGGCCAGGTACGACAAAAGTACACGGGACGGTACCAAGTCACGCAAACTGTAGGCGAGATTGACAATCTTACCAGAACTCGAAAACGGGCGAGACACGAACATGGCGATCGTGACAGAGAACGGACTAGCAAAGCAATGTTGATCACCACCGACGAGCTCCCCGGAACGGGCTGAATGGGGATGAGCGGGCATGTCGGATGCCATTGGAAGGTAGGAAAATCGCGATAAGCTGACTGGAGATCTATGGAACGAGTTGATTGCTACTCGTTCACGGAAAGTCTGTGCAGATGTGAAGAGAATTCTTCGTGCAATCCTCCTCAGGAACGTGTCCGTGGCTATCGCAGCAGTCTTGGAATGACGCAAAATACCAACCGATTCCTCTATATCATCTTTCATTTATCACCGGAGAACTTGGAAGCTTTGTCTGGTTGCAAATATGCCCACCTTACGCAATCTATCGTGGGTGCTTCCGGAGATTTGGGTCACGTCAACCAAGGAGGATAGGCAATCCGATGGCCTACTCTCGCCAGGTTGCATTCTATTTTACGACGGGACGTCGTGAAAAGGAACGCCTGCTCCGGGAGTACGGATCCAATCCACTATCCGAGGATCTCATCGAATACGGTTGGCTCAATGCCGGCCGCAATCACAATTGCTCGTTGACGACGACTCTCTGCGTGACCATTAGACACGTGCCATGCTGGCGCAGTAGACCCACCGCCCAGAGCCTCTCGGAAATTAAAAGCAACCCGCCGAAACCCTGAGAACAACGGTCGTTGCTCGCGGGAGACGTGAGCAGGTGGACTTCAACCGATGGCGGAATCGACCTGGCTGATGACGAGGGCCAGCGAGGCGTCCTTTGACATGACAGAAATCCATCCACCGTACGCGTACACCGAGCTTGATATCGATGTTGGTGAGCCACAAAACAGTGCTTAGGTAATGCGTAGTAGAAACGCAACCGAGTCTTGTCAGCGACCATGTACGAACCCAAGCCATGCCGTTCTACAAAATGCTATGTATCTCTGCCCACTTCAGAGAATATGTATGTGCTATGCATTTCCCTACCTGTTATACTCAGCCGGGTCTGTTTAGAGGCACATCAAGGACCTTGTAACCATGTCTGCACGCCATGTGATGGACCAGGGTGGTGTCGTTCGCAACATCGAATACTGGGGTACTCAAACGCTGCCCCAAGTGATGAGGAGACATAAAAAGACCCAAACCATTGGAGAGTGAGTGTTGATTCGGCGTTTTATTTCTGTCGCTCACTACGTATGCTAGCTATTGGACGATGTATTTTGACACTTCACCTCGCACACTCAGTTCCTTGGCCCTCAAATTGCGGCAGGATCCCCGTGTCATACGCTGGACGATGCTCAAGCAGGGTGAAAAAATTCAAGACATAGTCCTACCTAGAGAGAAAACTGTGATGAGAATGGACTATCTGAAACCACCAAAAGAGAGCTCCTGGTCAGACATGGGCTCTTTCTAATCATTCAAATACCTGGTATTACATTCATCTAATGTCTGTCGTCACAGCCCTCGTACGTACCAGATCACATTAGCCAAAAATCACACCATCAAGAACAGAGCGCTGACTCAGATTTAATCCGCCAGTAGTACATGCTCGAATAGTCTACGCCGCGACCCGTGATTTCACCCAGTCAACAACATCGTACAAGCTGGAGATAACCCTGGCATTTCTTAGGTCTTCGTCTGCTGCTTTGTGTTCCTGATTCCCCTGAGGGTGAGGTCGTCTGATCAATAGAGCCTGCATCCCAGCAGCGTGTGCTCCGTAGTAGTCACTTTCGACGGATATCATCAGCTCAAAGAAGAGGTCAAGTATTAAGCAATGTTACCACTCGAGTTCATCGCCAACATGTACACCTTGCTCGAAACGAGTCGAGTTGTCGAGGGCTTGTTTGAAGGCGCGTCGGAATATCTCTGCGTTGGGTTTCTCGATCCCCTCCTCTTCACTCAAGACAAGAGGATGTAAGAACGGGGTTACCCCGAGATCAGCGAGAACGTGACCTGTGGTGCATCAACAGGGGGTCAGCCATTCTGTGCGGGAACATACATACGCATTCTTGCATCTGAGTTGCTAATCAGCGCCGTGCGAATGTTCATCTCTTGTATTTGACGTACTGAAGCCCACCATACGCATCAGAAATCCAACACGAGATGAAAGTGACAAAATCCATGACATACGTACGGGAAGTGCATCGTCAAAAAGCTTGTATCCTTCGCTAGAGCTGAAGCGATCCATGAGCCGGGGCACGATTTCATCCAGGGACGTTTGTACTGCTGCGTGTATCCTGTCAAGTCCCATGCGTTTTCGGTGTGGAAACCGAATGGCCGCATACCTTGCGGGTCAGCGCCAGCTCCGATGGCTGTCCTCTTAATGACCTCTGACCACCAACCGCGAGCACCGAGCTGGCCGTGGTAGGCAGGTTTATCCTTTTGTACCTGGACCAAGCCTGAAAGCGAGTAGGTCAACACGTAAAAGAGTGGATACGCCAACTCACTCGCTTTGAATGAGCGCTGGATGGCACTTGGAGACAGAACACCGAGGAACGGTGCGAACACCTCAGAGTATTGGACATGTATTGGTTTTCTGGGAGTGATTAGGGTATGGAGGGCATCAAAGGTAACAAGCTTGAGGGTCATTGGCACAGGTTCAATGTACATAAATAAATGAATTCAGTGCTGACACAGATTCATTGGCTTTGCGTGGCCGTCACGAGTCGCAAAGTGACTTTGTCTGCTCGTCCCACTACATTTTCAGTGTCGCTCGCCGCCGCCGCCGCCGTCTAGTACAAGTTTTCGGCGGGACACTGCTGCGCAGTTGCGATTAGCGCCGATTTGGATGCCCGGTTCGGACGTGGTGAACAGCAACAGGCTACAGCACTCTCGCTGACTCTCCTCGACAACGCACGCCGCAGGCGTCAATCCCCCAACCTCGACGTTCTCTCCCTCTCAACGTTCACCATGTCTAACACTCCAACCATCGATTTACTACGACGTACCCAGTCAACTGGCGACATCCCCACAATAACAGAACCCGCTAGAGCTCGGTTATCTGCGTCTCATCGCCGCTCGGCACAACGCGGTCTACAGACAGTCCCTTCGTCTCCTGAAAATAATGTAGAGCCCGCAGAGTAATTCCGTTTTCCAACTCATCCTTATTCTCGATCACTGATGCTTCACAAGACCGACTTCTTGGCTAAGGCAGGCCGGCCGAACCCCTAGCGGACTTCCAGCGCCAGCACCACAACCTCCGAGGTCATTTTTTCAGAGGCTGAAAGGCTTGTTGGGCATGGGACCAGATGCATCCAGAACCAGAAAGGCCCTGGTATCGTTAGTCGGAACAATGCTGTACAACTTGCTCCAGGTTAGCGTTTCTTGGGTCATCAGAGTGCCCTTCTGACCCTTTATCAGGCCACCGCTGTCATAGCCGTCCTCAGTGCTGCTTCAGTCATAAAGAGCCCACAAGTTATTACGAGCGATCAAATCCATGCTTGCGGTCGGCCTCTAGTGGCCTGGAATTGCCTTTGGTTGGTGCGCCTCGCATTGTCGTCTGGATTAACATACTGGAATTACCTCCGCGTACGGGCCGCGTGAGTTGATATGGTTGACTTTGAGCCATCCTCTCTCATCATGAACTAGAGATAACTCCCCGAGAGAAGACTCCGAGTCAACGGCGCAGCCGGGCGAGACTCAGCCCACGCGCCGCGGGGACTCGAGGCATCGAAGACAACAGGACAGGGGGACATCAACCGCCACCAACTCGGATGATCCCCCTGTGCCATACAATCATATCTATGCGCGGTTCGTGGGTCCACACTTCGTCCATTTGCAGTCGAAGTTGACTTGATGCTAGGTTGTCCCTCTTTTTGTCCATGTTCACCCTCACATGGTTCTTGACCGCACACATCCTCGAGTATACTTCAGTAACCACATGCCGTCTTTCTGCGCCTCTTATATGGTGGCTTACGTTCGGAATTCTGTGTACCATGTACCTGCTCGTCTTGGAAGTCATTCTCTTTGGTTTTCTTGTATTTATGGTTTTGCCGTTCATCATGGTTAGTCCCACGATAAGTCTGCTCTGCCTCGAACTGAAGTTGTTGTTTGAAGCTCTTCTACAGCATCATATTACTTTGTCTGGGTCGTCATCCACTACAGAATCCACACTACATCAAGCCCGATATTGGGAAGCTCTCCAAGTCACTCGTCGATCGCATCCCTCTTGTTATTTATATACCTCCCCCACCCGACGACACATCTGCACCCGTTTCCCTACCGAAGCCTATCCATACCTATCCTCCAAAACCACCCGCACCCACACCAAGAAAAAGATTTGCCTTTTTCCGCAAAAGTGCCTCAAAGAAGGATAACCTGACAGTGACTAATGCCAAGGATCGGACTTCCAAGGTGTCGTCGCCTGAGACCGTCAGGGAACCCGAGACATGGGAGGACAACTGGGAACAATGTGAATATCCTTTTGTCAGGCTGGAAGGTAATCGTGCTGCGTGTGCGATTTGCTTGATGGACTTTGAAGAGCCGAAGAGGCTCTCCGCTGTCACTCAACAAGATCCCGAGAAGGATAGTGCACCTCTACCCCCACCCTCGCCCCCCACGGAGGAGGCTGTGATCCCAGTTGAAAACATCACCGAGGAAGAGCGAGACACACTGCCACGCCTCGAGGATGCTGGAGAAGGCCCCCAGCCATTACGTCTGTTGGCCTGTGGTCATGTGTTCCACGTAAGCGCCCTGGTGCTTATGATTTTCTTGTCTGAGTCATCCAATAGAAAACGTGTATCGATCCCTGGTTGACTGATGTTTCTGGTCGATGTCCGGTGTGTCAACGCCGAGTTGAGATCGATGAAGAACCACCAAAGAAATCTAGGCGGAGACGTCGTTGACTTTGTAGCACCCTCCTTTAGATTTGTTTGCAAGGGGAAGATACAATATTGAAGGTTGCCAATCGTAATGTGATATTTTACATATTGGACGAGCTGATATCGTCATTCCGCATCATGTATTTGCACTATCGACATTCTTTTGGACATGCATTGGTTCATCCTTCCGAGGGGATAGAAAAAAAGTAGGACAATCACAACGCTGCAGGTCAATCCAATTTGCTTTGCCGATGGCACTTGACCCGTGACTAGCCCCTTTACTAAAGACGCTTAATAAGTCGGCCTAATCATCGGGGCGACGCGAGGTATATGACCGAGGACGCCCTTCACCTGTCACTCTTTGCCATCTCGATACTCGATTATGATGCCACTCGAGAAGCCCAGGCCGCAGCTCGACCCAAAACTTGATCCTACCCCATTAGCACGTCCAGAGCAACCGCTCAGCCCAGATAATGGTTCTATCGCATCAGATGAGATGGTATGACGTCGCTCTTTCTTCTTTCAGTGTGGCTAATCGGGTTGCAGGATCGTCCGTTCTCTCATACACCCTTCGATATGGACAAAGGTACCGTTGCGGCCAGAAGGGTCTGGCTCAAGATCAGTCTTTCGGCAGTCGTGATGCTCGTATTCATTATATTTGCTATTTTGACAATCTATTGGGCCGCCCTCGGCAGGTCATCGGGGAATATTCACCATCTGTCTGGGTATGTCATAGTAAGTGCCTTTGGACTCACGCGCTCGGTACATCCGCTAACAAGCTTGGTGTAGGATTTCGACGGGGGACAGATTGGACGAGCGGTGACCCAAGCGCTCTCGAGTATACATAGCAACCAGCAACTATCGTGGTTGGTGAAAAACGCTTCAGAGTTTCCGAACGGTCTGTCGGACGTTCAGGCGGCTCTTCTTGACAATCGTTGTTGGGTAGCCGTGACTGGTGCGGGTCCTCTTGGTTGGAATTTTAGAGTCATCTGACGTTTTGTTCTCAGTTAACCCGGGTGCGACCTCCAACTTGATGACGGCTATAAACACCACCGACACGACGTACAATACCTCTCGGGCGATCAGTGCATACCTTACAGACGCACGGAACGAAGCCGCATAGTGAGCTTCTACACCTTGGCGAGAACCCTTGCTCATATTTCTCTTCTAGCCGCATCGTCATTACACCCATGGCAAGAGCTCTCTCTCTCACGTCATAGATTGGCGGTAACGACTGTTCGTAGGTAAATGCGGTCCTTAGGAACATTACACAGACGTTGGGACTAGCTTTTGCGGGACAATTGGCGTCCAATCCAAACCTTGCTAATTTGATGCGCACCGCTCCGTCGCTTGTCACTCAGCCCGTCAACTACGCCGTGTACGACCTGAGACCATTTGACGTTCCTGTGTACGTCCTAGTCGTACGGCCAGATTTACGTTATTTATCCATGTTCATTCAGGGCATCCGCTGTTGATTATGTGGGACTTATATATCTCATGATCCTTGCGGTACGGCCTGGATTATTACGATCTCGAGCTTGCTGACTGGTTGTCGCGCTATAGTTCATATTAACGGCGAGTCATTCGACGATTTTCCATATTGGCCCCATTCCAACTCGTTCTTCTAGAACAACATGTTGGCTGCGAACGCCCAGAGTGGTTTTGATAGGCGTCTGACATTGCGGTCACTGATAGCGATGCGTTTGTTATGGCCTTTCATTTTGTACTTCTTCATCTCGGTGAGCAAACTATCGCATCCTGTCCTGAAACTCACATGTTAGTAGCTCGTGTATTGTTTATTAAGTCTGGCATTTGGCGTGCCATTTTCACGATAGTGAGTTGGTTTTCGTATTTCATCCAGAGCACGTACTGATTCACACCTAGCTACGGAGGTGCTGGCTTCATGATCTATTGGATGATGTCGTGGATGACGATGACTGCACTGTTCGTTCCTTCTTGCCCATCTGTGGTCGGATTCCTGATGATTTAGTAGGGGATTGGCGTTGGAGTCGATGATTACCATTTTGACAATAAAGTTTATTCCAGTCTTTCTCGTCTTATGGATCATAGGTAGGTCATTACTTTTGAGCAACCCTTCTGTGATTCACAAGACCACTTTGGGTAGTCAATGTTTCGGTGGCATATTACCCTATTGAAATACTCCCAGGCATATTTGGATATGGGTATGCAATGCCATTTTACAACGTCTCCAATACCGTTCGTACGATCGTGTTCAACACGAAGAACCAGAGTACGTTGGATCGCAACTTCAGCGAGGAAATGGATTGTCCTAAGTGCCTTTCATGTTTCTAGTTGGATTCAACTTTGGCGTACAGTTTGCTTGGATCGCGGTTTCGTGCATCACTCTGCCATTCTTCCAGTGGGTTGTTCGACGAAGAGAAGTTCAAGATTTGCGTCGGTCGCAAGTCAAGGGAGTGTGATCGACGCATGGAGGATGAAAACGCAAACTGTTCTCTCCGACCAGACCTTCATTACTGTACGAGTCACGGCCAGTTTCATCTTGCTTATATATATCCTTCGTAGTTATAGGACATTCACTAATGCGTCGTATGACCTCATAGTGGCTGGTTCTGCAAAAGTGGTCTTGCAATTATAATTGTACTCGTAATTGTGCGTGCTTAGAAAATAGGAATGAATGGGGATGCAGATGATCTATCTAGCAATGGCCAGGGAATAACTCATAAAGCATGGTAACAAGAGCACGAGGTGTTCAACTTGAACCCGGTGGTGGGCTACTCGACTCGGCCCCCAGTTTTGTCGCCGCGTCCTCTTGAACGATGCGCGTTTCTGCCTCTATTCGCTCGCGCGCCTTGACAACCTTTGATTGTAGGTAATGTGAATGTGCGGGTGTTGGCGGTGGTCTACCAGCGCGTGCACCGGACGCTGGTGGGTCGGGAGCAGGCCGGGGGGCGTTTACTTTGAACAAGTGTTCATAGTTCTGAAACGGACACGCGGTTAGCGGTTCCGTCGCGTTTGCAAACGACAGGGGATGCGCTCACCTTGACTATGTTCTCCATTGCCTCCCCGCGTTTCACGTTCAATATGAGATGTGCTTCGTCCAACGTCATACGGTGTTCGCGCGTCAACTTGTCGGTTGCGGAACCAGAAGTAGCATTGCGTATGCCTCCGACATCAGAACTCAATGCCTCTGGACGATGTTTGGCGTCTGAGAGGGGTACACAATGTACAATAGGTGATCGAGGAGCAAATCCAATTTTTTCAGTTATACCATTGAATGAAATGAAAGACACATCGCACTTTGAATCGCTTGTCTGCCAGCTGCGACGAGGGCCTTGCCAAATATTTGACCGCCAGTTAAGAGAATTTGTACAATTAGTTTTGGCGCGGACTAGACGGGGGTGTGAAGGACGGGATGTCAGTGACTTGGGGAGACACATACCATGAAGTCGAGGCAGGAAAGCTACTTGAACGGCACGGGCCGACCTCTACAGTGTCAAAGATCACGTAAGCATCGAAAATTGCTTGCTCTATTACTACAATGACGAGCGTAGTCTCAGATCCAGAGCCTAAAACTAAAAAACGGAAACATCGTACCAGAGAAGACTCAGATACGACGCACAGTGCATCGAAAAAGAGAAAGGAAAAGCGACACAAAACAGTTACAGAGTCGGTTGTACCTTTTTTGCAAGATGGATTGTCATCACAGAAGAACAAGCCAAAAGACAAGGGGAAATCTCGTGCGTCAGACCTCCCGAGCGAATTCTGCATGGTCAACGCCAGCCTCGTCCTTTCCATCCCCCCTGTCTTTGCGTCCGATCTCCGCGCCGGGGTAGAGGAAATGCTAGATAGCATGGTCATGCGGTGAGCGTTGGAATCTGTGACTGTGCGTCCCTTTCTTACCGGGCAGGCACTGACCAGTCGTTACGTCTAGGTACATACCATCCTTGCGAGGCGTACTCCTTGCCCATTCAAATATACAGTTCTTGACCAAGACTGCAAGTATACATGGTGACTGCCCTTTTGCCGTGTGTAACGTGGGCTTCGACGCGACTGTTTGGGCACCCCAAGTTTCAATGAAACTAGGTATGTATCATTATTCTTGACGTGTTCGTTACCCTTACTTGGTCATCATGCAGTCGGTAGAATTAACTTGTATTCTCCTGATCACATTTCCCTTCTCGTTCACCGCACCTTCAATGTCTCGATCCCTCGACACCACATTCCACAGGACCAGTGGACGTTTGAATATGGGCCAGCAGAAAATGATCCAGAGTTTGGAGAAGGGAGAGCCAAGGACACGGGCGATGAAACAAAAGATGTAGCCGATCGAGAAGGGGACATAGATATGGATGATGCCGCCGGGCACAAAGCTTCTGAAGAGAACCGGGAAGCGGAAAGTAGTGGTCGCTGGGTTCACCATTTGACAGGGTCGAGACTTGGCGATCCGGATGGTTACGTTGAATTTACGGTGATCGGGTATGTCCTTTCTCCACCGAGTCTACCCCAACAACACGGCTTCTTTTGTTCCATCGCATCTTACTGACCACGCAGTTTGACAGGCTCACGGTAGCAAACCAGATGTTATCGTTACAAGGGTCCATTCAACCGGATCCATTCTCCCTCGAACATGCTCCGCACGCTGACAACGCGACGCCCTCTTCCCCTCTTCGCCAGGACGAGACATCAGAGGTTGATGCTCAAAATGATGACGGAGAAGAAAACGGAGAGGAGGATGAGGAGAGTGACGAAGATGGGTTTGGACACCTCGCGAGGCTCGCGGATGAGGCCCAAGCAACCCAAAAGGCAGAGCGCGCCAAAGAGGATACAAAACGACTGGAGAAAACAAAGAAACGAAAGCGGAGAGACGGTCGAGGTGGCGTTGATGAAGGCGTTACTCCTAGCAAGAGAGAGGGAAGGAAGCGAATAAAGGAGAGCATGTGATACCGATGCTGTCCCGCAACCAGAGCGGAGTTCGTGACGTCGTCCTGTGCCAGTTGATCGGTTGGCCTACGTCTACGGCTGGCCGGTCGGGTAGGATCGTCATGTGAGGCGGCGGCATGTGGACTGATCAAGAAGGTGGAGATAATGCTAGTAAACTCGGAACAAATGCTCGCACGAACAGCGCTCCGTGAGGACTACCTCGCAAGAATCTGGGCATTGTGTGTACAGTAGCTGTAGCGGAACGACACGGCCCGGGCTCTATGAATCTTATGACAGTCATCACTGCCAATAGCATTAGTGCGGATCATGGCGTCAATTCGTCTCACTAATGGCCTATTTACGATCCATTCTTTGCAACGTCATCGGCCCGTCGCATGAGCCCTCCAAGTTTAGGCTTCTGTATTCATGTGCTCATCTTGTCACAGTGTGAGTAAATTCAACAGGAGACAAACAACTGAGCCCCATGTGCGCGCATCCTGATGAATCTCATTTAGCGTTCCAAGTTTCGACCCCTTGGACCGACATCTGAGTCCATATCCGAACGTGCACTAGGTTGTGACGTAGCAGTGCTCGCTTTGTCGCGTATCGCGTTCTAGTAAGTGATCCTTCTGTGACTTCGAGAACAACCACGCACGTCTTCGCCCTGATTTGCCACATCCTATCGTTTTCTCACCGCAAGCCGTGCCAATTTCTCTTTTTCTATCAGGATAAGAATACCAATCGTAAGCGGAGATAGCACATGGTAGCCCTCACGAACATCCTTTATCGGTCACTGGACAAGCATGCAAGTCGGGAGTCATACTCGGGTCATTCTCATCGAGAGCATCCTTAGAGTCAATACAATGTCCTTTCATGAGAACGTCAGGATGTGTCCTAGCCCTATAAAGGTCCCAGAGATGTACTCTATGCACCCCAGTCTTTGGCGGAACCGACAGCCTAACTCCTCTCATCTTCACAATGTTCTCCAAGTTTGCTCTTCTCACCAACCTTTTGCTCGCCTCTGCGGCTCTGGCTGTTCCATCCTCTGGGCTTGAGGCTCGCCTCGCTCGCCGTCGTCAGAGTCGTCAGTCTCAGCCTCTCAACCATGTCGAGGCGCCTGTTGGCGCTTCCTCCAACACCCAGTACAGCTCCAACTGGGCTGGTGCCGTTTGGGAGGAGGGTTACGTTCGTATTATCCACTCATTCATCATTGTTCGCAAGCTTATTTTTGTTTTCTCCAGGGAACTTTCACCTCTGTCACAGGAACTTTCACCGTCCCCAACCCTTCAGGTAGTTCTGGAGCTGCTGCTTCTGCTTGGGGGGGCATCGACGGTGACACATGCCAAAACGCTATTCTGCCGACCGGTGTCGACGTCGGCGTG
>JBBPJL010000276.1:0-21499 GCA_038088675.1 Xanthoconium separans | reverse complement strand
GGGGGCGGCGGCGGGGGGGGCGGGGGGGGGGGGGGGGGGGGGTATGCAGAATGGGGCTGTTTGGCTTGTTGACACCAGGGGAAGAGTCCAGTTGGGGGTGGGTGTGCTGAACGGCTCGTTGGGCTTGCCAACACCAGGATAAGGGTTCAGGTGCGGCATGGGTGTGCTGAACGAACCATTGGGTCGTCAATGATAGGGGGAGTGGTCCAGGTGGGTGTGAGTGCAATGTGTGAGCCATGAGGCTCGTTGACAGCAGGGGTATCAGTAATAACGGCTTGTGCTGAACGAGGCCACAAATGGGTTTGCAGTGGGTGGTGGTCAGGCTGAAGTGGGGTTAGGAGGAAGTGGGGAAGGCGGGCTTTGGTGGTGAAGGATACTGTTGCCCATAAGACAGTGTACTGAGATGGCGACGGACTTGTGCTTGACAAAGTTGTGAGTGTGTTTGCGGTGGGTGGTGGCGTTGTCTTCTTGGTGGACAGGACAATGTATGTAAGAGCTCCCACTCAAGGGTACTGGAAGCTCATTTCCTGGTAGATCCTGCGACAGCAAATGAGCTTGTGAAGAGCGTATGCTATAAAATAAATCAGTTTCACAGTGGAATTGGATGACAAGGACATACGGGGATCCTTGTGCCATTGAGGAAAACCCATTCAATGGAATTTGTACTAGTACTAGCAGTAAGCGGCGGTTGGGTAGAATTCTGACGCTGACATCTTCCGAGTCCGGGCTTGCCATGTAAATTTATTTCCAGTGTACATTACATGGCTCAGATCATCATGCCCGGCGGCAGTTGTACTTCAAACTTATATTCATTCCCAACCATGTCTGTTTCGCCCCACCCACCCATATCTGCATAGTCTCATAAAACGGACTCCAAGTAGAGTTCTTCATATTCATCTGGCTCAAGGTCGGATCCATCCAGAGTCGATGTTATAGATTCATTCTCGGACTCGGACTCCAGAAAGTCAGTGGGGAGTTCCAATTCATTATTGTGGCTCCCTGTAACTTTGCATCTGGCATTTGGACTATGTGGCCATGTATGTGAGTAGATGTGCCTGATACCAAGACTGAAGTGGTAGCACATAACCATATCACACTCAACAAATCTAGTGACATAGTTAGTAAATAATTTCAGTGAATCAGACTCAGACTCACTGGTTGATGTAATAATACTTCCAATTGTCTGAGTCACCTGCACAGCAAGACATTGCAACCCCATCAGGGTGGAGTCAGCCATCCACAAATGATGGAATGAGGTGGCATGCTTGGAGAACATCTGCGGGGTTGACAAACCCAAAAGCATCCTCATTGGCCATTGGAAGGAATCTGACTCCATCGAGGCAATGTTCATCCCATCCAATGGTTGCACTACGGTCATTTAAGAGTTCAAACCACCGTACCCACAAAAAATTGATGTGGTGTGATTGGAAATCCTTCAATCCTGGTCTGGTGTATATGACATTGGCATGGAAGATGCCTAGCACTTGGGCATAGCAGAATTGGTGTTGGTCACCATCTGCATTTGACAACATCATGATATGTCGATTATCAGTGCAAGGATTGATGGTATCAAATTTGCGTTGAAGGTTGTAAGTAGTATAATTGATGTGAAGTAAATGATGACGGTAAATTTTGTCTTTGTTGAGAAGTACGTGGCTTAGTTGCAATGAACACAAGCAAGCCTCATCAAAGGAAACATTGGTGCCATTGCCCCCGAGCGGTCGTTTGAAGGGACAGCATACTGTACTCTAGAATAATTTCTGAGTCCGAGTCTTGGTGGATAGCTGCGATACAGGGAAGAATGTGAGCCCTGAGTTTGAAGACAAAGTTCTAGGCTGGATCGTATCAGTTCGGTGACCCAGCACTTAAGGATGGACTTGACTCACCTTAATAGCTGGATCTCCAAGGTTGGTTTGCACAAAGGTTGTGAGCACCTCTGAAAAATTCTGAGACTGGCTGATGATGTAGCATTCATCCAGTTTGTCAAGTACACGGTCCGCCAGGAGGGATGCAGCCCGACTCATGTGGATGTGGTGGATGCGAGCTTGCCATCGCTCTATGGAAGCCATCTGCGATACAAAAGACTTTTGGCTGGTTCAGGTGAACTGGCTTTTACTTGTGCAGTGCTCAAGTTCTCCCTGAGTGAATAAGATTAATTTCAGGGCACTGTGTGGTCAACTACAGTACTCACAGTTTGTGTTGAATATGAGCCCATGGTCCCATACATTCTAATCTGCGACAGGTAATCTGCGAGGGCATGGAATTTGTAAGTTTGAAGGTTGAGGACTTTTGGGTGTTGTGTCTGTGCGGGATGGGATAGCACGGTAGCAGCCCCCTGAGAATGGGTGGATTTGTGTTACGCTTACTGCAAGCCGATGCCCTAGCGAAGTTAGTTGCAACCGTTCATGTGAAAAGAGATGAAGTGAGCAGTGATACAACCTTATGTACTGTGAGCCAGCCGGCCCAGCTGAGTACCATCCCTTGTGTAGTGGAGGTCAAGCATGGGCATGCAAGACTGACAAGGAGTCTTGAGGGTACAAGCGCAAGCTAATGCCTTGAAGAGCCGGAAGACGAAGGTCGTGAAATAGAGGCGATGTCAAGAATGGACGAGACTCGAGAGAGATCCCTCTACCAGTGAACGAGGATGGATTGTGAGTATGAGGGCACCGAAGTGCAGTAGTGATACAAGCAGGTATTCAATGCGTAGAACTAGCTTAGAGATACCAGGGAACAAAGGTACCTCTATATATACTATCCTGAATGGTGCACGGACCATCAGAGCAAAGGGTGATCCATGAAGGATCAAACAGGCTTCCCATAAGGGGAAGGATCAAAAGGATCAAAAGGAGTCCTGTTGTCGTGAAGAGCAGAAGGGGACCAACAGGATCAATAAGGAACAAAGGATGCAATAGGCCCTATATGGCTATAGTGTCCATTGGGCAGTACAAATGATGGGAGATCAAGAACGGGATCCCATTAGGAACTAGAAATAGGATCAAAGGGGATCCGCTGTCTCGGGGCGATGAGGATCAGCGTGAGAATCCACAGATGATTGGAGACACATCTAGTGCCATATGCGGATGGAGCTCTGCATGGCTGTACAAGGGTTGAGGATCAACCCGGGTCGTGATGAGTCATGCTCCTGCAACCGGCGAGGAGTGGAATAATGAGGGGAAGGTGGAGGGTTCTGGAATTGACTGGGAATGGGTGTCCATCTTCAGGGTAGGTCTTGCTAGAGTGTCTATGACTGAGATGTCTAGGGAAACGCTGCTTGGCCATAAGCGAGAGTATGGCAACTCCTGAGATGTCCTATGACGAGGATGGCGATGGTAGTACTCCCTGAGTACTCATGTAAATGGTAAGGCTTCTGCCAGAGCCTTGAGGTAATGTGGTCCCTGTCTGTCAAGGAAAGGCGAAGAAAAAGAATAAAGTGGTCTGGTCCGGGGGTGCTTGCCGGTGAACCATGGATTTCCATAACAATTTGCCTCAACTCTGTTGTGCCTGTCGTCGTTGTCTGGCAACAGCTTCGCAAGGTGATTCTTTTGTGTCAAACACAGAACATGTATTTGAGGCAAACCTGCGAATTGAATTACCAAGATCCTTCATTGTGAGCTCTAACAGTTCTAATGTTTCGTCAGTGTGCAAACGGAGCTTAGCCAAACCATGCCAATGACAAAGGAGGAATAGGAGTTGTGAAACTTCGGCATTGTGGGGACCAAGGAGCAATCCTGCAAAAGCAGGAATAGAACACTATCCAACCAGTCCCATAGCTGTTAGAAAAACTGGTATCACAGACAAAAGGCCAAAGGAACCCACCTGGAGCACATCTTCAAAATCCCGGGCAGCAAAGGTCTTCATCTCCAAAACATTCTTATGAAAGCAACAAATGGTGTCACACCCGAAGGTTGGTACTTGTGTTATGGTTTTATCTACAGCGCATTTATTTTTCTTTCACTTTCACAAACTCTTTCCCTCCTCATGATGGGACTGCTCCCATCTGATGTCTTCCGACTGTTCCCATACGATGATGTACTGTCACTTGGCAGTTCTCTCCGAGTATGACACCCATTTCTTCCTGCTCACCGATGTTCTGCTCTTCCGGACAGTGGGATTCCATTCTCTTTCCGATTCCTTCTCATCCATCTTGTTCTGACCTGCAGAACTCTTACTTTTCCTATGGTACCCGATGGTCTGTGCTAGATTCCTCATCGTATAAATACTCGAGTCTTGTACTTGTAACTACAATCTAGTTCTATGCAATAACTACCACATTAACTGGAGTTCCACTAGCTCGAAGTCATTCTCTTCTCGCTCGTGTCTCTCTTCTCTTTATCTGTGAAGAACTCAGACTTTGAGTTGTCACAAGAGGACCCTTCTCTTAGGGTTGCGTGCGACATCAACGATGTTATGGAAATCCACGGTTCACCGGCAGTACCACTGGACCGGACCACTTTATTCTTTCTCTTCACCTTTCCTCAACAGACAGGGACCACGTTACCTCAAGGCTCGGGCAGAAGCCTTACCATTCACACGAGTACTCAGGGAGTACTACCATTGTTGTCCTTGTCATAGGACACCTCAGGAGTTGCCATACTCTCGCTTATGGCCAACCCTTGTCATCCCTAGATGTCTCAGTCATAGACAGTCCAGCAAGACTCGCCCTGAAGACGGACACCCGTTCCTAGTCAATCCCGGAACCCTCCGCCTCCCCTTCGTTATTCCACTCCTCGCTGGTTGCGGGAGCATGACTCATCACGACCCAGGCTGATCCTCAGCCTCTGTATAGCCATGCAGAACTCCGTCCGCATATGGCACTAGATGCGTCTCTGATCATCTGTGGATTCTCATGCTGATCCTCATTACCCCGAGACAGTGGATCCCCTTTGATCCTATTCCTAGTTCCTGATGGGATCCCATTCTTGATCTCCCATCACATGTACTGCCCAATGGACTCTATAGCCATATAGGGCACATTTCATTCTTTGATCCCATTGATCCCCTTCCGCTCTTCATGACAACAGGACTCCTTTTGATCCTCTTCATTCCTTCCCATTGTGGGAAGCCTGTTTGATCCTTATGGATCACCCTTTGCCCTGATGGTCCATGCACCATTCAGAATACTATATATAGAGGTACCTTTGTTCGTTGGTATCTCTAAGCTAGTTCTATGCCTGGATACCTGCCTGTATCACTACTGCACTTCGGTGCTCTCTTACTCGCAATCGTATTCTTGTCTACTGGTGTACTGGTAGAGGGAACCCTCTAGAGTCTCATCCATTCTTGACTTCGCCTCTATTTCACGACTTTCATCTTCCGGCTCTTCAAGGCATTAGCTTGCACTTGTACCCTCAAGACTCCTCATCGGTCTTGCACATCCGTGCTCAACCTCCTTTATGCAAGGGACAGTACTTGGCTGGGCCAGCTGGCTCGCAGTACACTAGGTTGTATTACTGCTCACTTCATCTCTTCTTGTATGAACAGTTGCGACTAACTTTGCTAGGGCATCGGCTCGCAGTAAGTGCAACAGATGACTTTGCTCTGCTTAAGTCATCAACTATCAAACAGACTCTTTGCTTACTCTTACTTTGCCCTCTACAACTGAGTTCACTCCAGTTGTCATGGTAAGCGTAACAACTTGACAATAACTTCAATGGTGAGTTAAAAAGGTTTCAAAATGCATGTAGTTATTGCACCGGCAGTCGAGTACAGCCAGGGAGGTTCCCTTCAAGCTGTCTACTATGCATAGTAGGTGGGTAAAGGTTGCTTTCCAAACGCCCAGCTCAAATTCATGTAACATGTCAACAACAAGCTTAAGGAAAAAATCAAACCCCATCTGACTGAGTCTTTCCAAAAACAAATTCTAACCCAGTGTTATTATGGAGGAGCTCATTCTGCAGCAGAAAAATACTTACTATGGTTGGTACAAGGGACTCGGGTTTAAGGAGTGCCTCAACCTGAGGGGTATCAACAACATATTGTCCCTCATAAATCAAACTGCATGCTGACGTGATTTTCGACCGTCAGTCAGCAGTATCTTGACATGATAGGATGTCACACTCCAATAGATCATTTGCAGTAGCGACATTCTTCAACTTTTCCTTTCAAGTGGGGCATCTTGGGCAGGGGCAACCACTGAGGTTGTGGATATTTGCAATGAGTGCCCTGCAGGAACAAAAGCACATGCTCAAGTTGTAAATCTATCCTCATGAAATACTGCAACATACTTTTCAGGATAATCAGCTGAATACATGAAGATGCGAGGAAATAGTTGCCTCTTGATACCATCTCCACAGGTAAATGCCATGTTCATATGCTTGGAGAAACTCGTCATCTAACAGATCTCTCCATTGTGCATGAAAAAGTTCTCAACGACAATGAGCAAACAGAGGACCACCTGGCAATTTTCCTCCTCCAGTATGTTCCATCACAAAATCATTGAAGTCATTGGATAGTTAGTTTGGCAAATAATTAGGTTAGTCATACTTTGGATATTGTGAGCACGTACATGCTGGAAATAGGTGAGATGGGAACAAAGGTTTGCAGTTGGACTACACCGTTCATACTTTGATTCGTTCCCAAAATAGAGATACAGTGGCCACAGCTTTGTGTCACCAAACAAAGTAAGCTGTGTTGCATCCGACCAAAACATCAATGCGACAATGCATTGCAGCAAGGTGCAACCACCAGTAGCGGGATCTGGAGGCATGTCCTGGAGTTCGTGGTGTGCAGAAATGAACATTGATGAGTAAAAGAGTTCACCATAGACACCAGTATCATTGGCCAAAGAGGAACGTTTCCATTGCAAGGTATAAGGTTCAAAACAAAAGGACCAGCAGCAAGAAGGGTCTGATAGTTTGTCAGGGATTATGGAAAGAATGGATCTGCCATAAAAATCAGAGATGCTATAGTCTCTTGGCCCAGGGAGTAATGAGTGTCGAGGAAATGGAACTGAGATTGTGATAAGTGTCGAACAACCATTGTCAATGGGTCGGAAGGGGTCCAGTGGCAGATGGAGGTGCCAGCAGCTCATTAAGCAGCAGGAGGGGTCCAGATGGGGTGGGTGGGTGGAATTACAGTGTCCAGAAGTCTAAAAGAGGTTTCGAAAGTCTACTCAAAATCATCGGGAGTACAGACTTCTGTCCTGAAGACGTGCGCTGTACCAATTGGACCGCAATTGATTGTGAACTTGGTCACCCTGGTGCTCATGCCACCTCTGGAACACTTCCAGGCTCAAACGTGAGTCGCAACAGTAATTTGGACGTGCAACACTGATTACCTGAAGACAACAGCTGGATGCGAAGAATGATTTTGGCTTGCTGATCACGATATGTAAGAATATATTTATGCATGCAAATATCTACACGCGCTACACCAAGCTTGTAGAGTCTGAACCCGAGACAAGATATCTGCGTCCAGACGCTGTATATTCGTCTTCATTCTCTTGGAACGCTTCACCTTTTGCCTGGACCATACACAACCAGCCATGTGCAGCACAGTTGGGGTTTTCAAGTAGATGTTAGAACTTGACAGTGGGCATCCTTCAAGTTACACAATGACTAGGAGCCCATTTGTTGAGTTGTTTCCTGATAGGAAACCCACAATCTAAGGTGCATTTGAGGCAGAACATGTAGCAGCTACTGTAATAATACACTGATGGTTGGGAAGCAAGTGACAATGTAAAACTTGTTAATGAGCAAGAAATTGTATGAGGTTTTGGTGCCAGATTCTTCTTTGACTCAAAGGTAGCATGGCTGATTCTTTCTCCAGTATAATTCCCATAAAGAACCTATAGATCTCCTGAATGGTATGTTGAAGGTTGTCCAATACCCTCCTGGTGCACCAATCAACTTTATGATAGTATTCAATAATCAGCAAGAATAATGCAAGAGTGAATAACAAAGTACTTACCCAGCCACATATAGTAGCTGCTGTTTCCAAAGTTATGCTTGAGATGGGGGTTCCAGACTTGTCCACAAAGTTAAAGCAGTTAGGATGGTTTGTTCTATAGGCTGCTGTATTGAAAATTTCCCTGAATGCCTGGTGGCCAAATGGTATCTAGGTAGTCCTTGTTGGTAAACTTTAAATGAGACTTGAGAATAAGTATACTTACTTGTATGTCATAGGACAAAGTGTTTTCATTCCAAGAAAGCTGATGGGATACCCCATAGCCATGAGCATTACTATATCTGATCCATATCTCCAATTGATTCATGTTGATGGATATAGTTGTAGCCCGGGAGAGAAGAAAAAATTGCTGGTCATTGACCTCAACCCCAGAGTTTGCCAAAGATAAGGCTTTGGGCCAGATATATTGGACAAACCTGTCCACTACATTTTTAAGCTCCTTGATCAAAAAAGCTTCAAAGATAGGATCAGATAGATGTGTGAGTGTTATCTGAGTCTGAGAGTGGCCTGGAAGTGTTATATTAACTATTAAATAATGTTCAAATTAGCATCCATCCAGATACTACTAAATACAAACTCACCATATTCCAAAGTCCATGTTGCTTCCAGTGCAAGCTGAGCCAGAATTCCTGTAAGAAATATATTTTGCAGTTTTGAAGGGGTGGTGAAGCCCTTTTCACGAAGCTGGATGTAGACCATTTCTGCTGCAGCTTTGAATAGACTGATCCAGGTATATGCCTGGACAGATTCCAAGGCATCCAAAAAGGACCCTATAATAATACAATGACCTTGGTATTAAATAGTGGAATTAAAAAAATAAATCCTCACTTGCATCTCCACAGAAATGAAGAGTGGGCCTCTCAGGTTGCAATCCAGTAGTGTCAGAAGTAGGCTGAGGCTGTTGTTCAAATTCCAAAGGATTTAAATTTCAAGCTGACATTAGTTACTAGTAGTGTCACTTACCTGTATGCCTTCAATCTGACTCATATTGTGGTCACCACTAGCAACCTCAAGATTGACAGGCCCAGCCTGCCAAGACCCAGGCCTGTCAGTAGGATACAACCTGAATGACTCCAGATTGAAGTTCCAATCAGTAATGAATTTGTCATTCATGGAGCTGTCAATGCTGGCCACTAGTTCATTTGCAACCCCTGCACTTGTAGGTTCCTCTTGTACTGGATTCTGAACTCTAGTATTTGAATGATAAGCACTACTAATAGTAGCAACCATTGATTTGAAAGATACTTACAGTGATGTAGACTCAGGTTGTCTTGGCATATCTAAGCCAGGCAATGTGGCTCTGACTATATCTGTAATATTAGAAATTTTGGATGACTTACTACTAATCCAGGGTTTCTAAACCATCCTCTTACCTGGCATTGGACAAGCCACAGTCTGAGGTTCCAACCATGGTATTGGCAACAACCCAGACTCTGACTCATATTCCTGAAAGTTAAATTCCCAGTTCCAGTCCATTTGTTGGGAACCCTGGCCATTGTCCACTGGCAAGCCACTCCATTGTGGAAGAACTTGGAATAGCTCAGGCTCAACAACATTGAGTGACTGAAGTAACCTGTCAGCCTCAGTCTCAGTCAGGCTTGGGTTTAAAGTTTCCAATTAGTAAGGATAAATCAATATCACAACAAAAGTAGGAACAATAATCTCACTGTGAGCTTGTTGGCAGCTGCTGGGCAACTTGAAAGTGTGTGGGCTCATAGGTGCTTGCCTAAGTTATCACTGGCAGTGGCAGTGCCACTGTGACAGTCTCCGATATGCCACTGTCACTGGTAGCATGCGCCGCAGCTGTATCCCAGTCACTGTCACTGTCACGGTCGTGCTGGTGTTGCTCTTCCCAGTATGCTGCCAGTTCAGCCCAAAAGGCTGATGTTGGTTGTGGCTGCGACTGTGAGTCATGGTCATGGTCACCATGATCATTCTCAGATTGGGCTGACTTGGATGAATGGTGTTTGGAATTCATCAATCAACAATGGGTTGCAGATGATAGGCACTGTGACAGTATGCAACGAGTGAGTTGGTGGAGGGAGGGCTCCAGGAAGGTGAATGATGGTGAGTGAATAACAAGGAGTCGTTGAGCACACCCTGGTAATCAGTCTCCCAGGCCTGTCACACTTCGCAGGATAATGGCCACCGTTCCACCTCTATATTTAACCTGATACCAGTATTAGACACCATGGGTCACAACCCCATCTCTACCCCATATCCAACTGGGATGGCAACCAAAATGAAGCGACTTCCTCAAATCACTGTCATGGTAATGTAGCAGCTGCCGATAAGGCTACCACAACCTTACATAGAGCCTCCAGCGCCCCTGGGCCAGATTGGACCCATTCCGAGTCAGTTCAAACCTACATATTCAATGGTGAGCACTTGTCTCACCAATCGTTTCATGCCAAGAAGTGACGTGTTTGCAGGATAGATTCAAATCAGTCAGACATCAAGTTTGATCTTGAGTGAATGGGGCTCTGCCTGGTAGGTACTTACACCCATACCCAGGCTACTCATATCTGAAGTCAAAAAATTTTGAAGGCAGATCATCAGAAGTTGTAGCGAGTGTTTCGGAGGTTCTACAATAGTGGTGTGTCTTTCTTTTTGCAGAAATGAAACAGTCTTTCTGGACATCCACTATCTGTGTCTTTACGTTTTTTATGCAGATTCTGTCACTCTTCTCTTTCCCCTCCCTCCTTGTTTTATCAGTCCATTCATTCGATTCACATTTGTTTGGGATTTATCTCGAGTCATTGCTAAAGCCCTCCCCCAAGTCTAACGAGTTCGAGCATCTTTGAATATGGTTACGCAGACCTCGACATACAGTAGACCCCAGGTTTCTATGTGAGTGGCAGAACCTTCAGATTGTCGAATGCCCTAAAGTTTGCCTGAACTTGACAAGTCTCATGGTGAGTCACCCGTCTATCTCCCATGCCTTTACTCTGCCTTGGACATTGCCTGACCCTTTCTGACCCGACTCTCTCCTTTCCTGACTTGCGCGATTTGCAAATACCCTCAGAATCCTTGCACCCACTGTCGTGGTTCCTCTTTTGTACCAGACTATCTGCTATCACCAAGTTTACTATTTTCATCAAATCAGTGGGCAGTTATGTATATCTGTACATGACTGATTATCGGGTTAAGTCAGTTACTACAGATGTGCTTGCGAGGAAAGGCATCAAGTATAACCAACTCAGATGGCGGTCAGATTTATTTAAGTAAAGAGTGTGGCGCAGTTATACTCTGCGGGCATCCTTGGCTGCCATCACAATCTGTGGAGTACTACCATTTATCATACACACTGGCAGCACTGTGATTGTGCACAGGTAGTAGCATGTGACTCAGACATTAAGGCTGCTGGCATGTGGCTGTATGACTTCCCACAGCCTGTCAGTCTGGGTCACTATTCTTGTCATACCAGGTACACCAACCAGGTGTAGCCATTAAACTAGAACAACAAGAAGACCGCAGATTCAGATGACTCCACAACAATTGATGGCCAACTTGGAATGACTCCAAAACTGATTATATATTATGCCAGGCTGGGGGCTCAGCTTCTCTAGGTTCCACAGAGCACCACCATTCAAGTTGTCCAAGTCCATGGATACTGTAATGCAAACTCATTTACAACATTCAAGTTGGGCCATGTCGGACTGTGCCAGACCAGCTCCACCTGCTATGAACACAGGAGTGCGGCCACTCTTATCTACTGCCAAATCCATTCAGTCTATGTCAACAAATCCCCCATCCCCCCCTCTTCTTCTGCGTCATCCTTCCCCAACTCTGAGTGTTCAGATACCGAATTGTCTGACTCAGAGGCCAAGGTGAACCTCAGAAGTTTCTTCAGGATTGCTGACTTATTAAAATTTGACCAGCTCTCTACCATGCTAATTCCACCTTTTGAGCTGGATGTTCAACAGCAGGCTGACCTTTGGTCTTATGCACTGAGGCAACAGAAAACTGCTATGGAGAATCTACTTAAAGCTCAGATCATACTAGAAAGACTTGAAAAAACGTTTGTGCAACACCTTTCTGCAGAGACCATGGAGGGTGCTCACACTCGATTCTTGTCTGGAATATGACCTACTACTACTCCAGAAGCTCGTTATCTTCTGACAATCAATCACTTGAATATCTGTTGGTCCCATCCATGTCCACCCAAATCCCCTCATGCAAATATGCTACCCCCAACAGGCCACGTCAGACCTTCACACACTATAGTTCCATGTCAAGCTACCCGCTGAACATGTGTTAGTGGTCTGTTTCACTCTAGTATTATATACTCATAGAAGTCCCTTTGGTTGTAGAACCAGTAACTTATTACATACTTGTGTACATCACGGACGGACGATGTACGACTGTTTGAACCGAGTTGTGTATCATTCCTTTATATTGAGAAATGCAAAACTGTTTACTGGCAATTGGGTGATCATACTTGTAACAACATCAAGGAAGTTGGGATCCCTCTAGTACAGGGTCAATATCGCTAGAGCTCAACGAGCCGTCAAAACTATCTAATCCAATACTACTGTGCTGCTGACATACCATACAGGTATTCCCAGAAGTGTCAATAGAACTAACACACAAGTTCTTATCTGCTGGCATATTGCCTTGCAAATATCCTACTAGTAGGGTCTTCATCACTTGAACTTTCTGAATGAGAGTGGACAACTTCTCTTGAAATGATTCCACCAGCATCTTTGAGTTCAAGCTCGCAGAAGAGTCGACCGAGTCATTGGCCTGGGTGTGGGAATTCCAGTTACTGACTTGACTCAGAAGGTGGGGATGTTTTCGAGGTGGCTGCTTAGCATCTGGGTCTTAAGCCTGTCAATTTTTTCCTTCTGGGCCAAATAACAATTAGCACTCACCGGGGATGTCTACGGCAGCAACCAAGTCATCAAAGTGT
This sequence comes from Xanthoconium separans, assembly GCA_038088675.1. Taxonomy (NCBI): domain Eukaryota; kingdom Fungi; phylum Basidiomycota; class Agaricomycetes; order Boletales; family Boletaceae; genus Xanthoconium; species Xanthoconium separans. The sequence continues at coordinate 8,682 of JBBPJL010000276.1, read as the reverse complement.
CCGCTGCCTGGAGTAGCCATCGTTACTCGGGCTCAAGCTAGCAAAGGCTCCAAGTCAGAGAAGTCTGTCCATCACGGTGTCAAATTGAGTCTCAGCATTGGTAAGAAGGTAATGCACCTCTAAATCCATGTCGGTCCAGTGAAGAAGCCATGCTAGGGAGGGTTGGCTTCGTATCTACTGAGCGGGCAAGAAATCAGTGCTTTTAAATGAATGGTTGTACTCACTCTGAGTCAGACTTCAAGTGTGCAGTCATCCATTGCCGATACTCCCATGCACCAAAGACTGACTGGCAAAGGGAAGCACACACCAAACGTTTGGCTTAGCTGTGTTACCAACGAGTGAATGGTGGGAAAAACGCACGAGCCAGGTTTGCATGGATTCGGACTTAGCCAAATGCTTGATCTGAATTGCCGATCTTCCCATATGCTTGCAAGGTGTCTTTGCACACAAAAAAAAACATGTGAGCGGGCTTCTGCATCAACACATGAATTCAAGCAGTGGTGCTGCTGTTGTCCATCATGTTATGTGTGGTTAAGTGCCAGTGGTTGTTGTGAAACTTGGATACGTATGTAAATAAGACTGTCTACCATATCATCACGACAGAGTGGATAAAATATAACACCTTGCCACCCAGGTTGTGCCGGGTGACGGAAGGTTTAGGTGAAACAGTGGCTGCGCTGCTGATGAGTGAGTGATGGGAAAATGCATGGGCCAGTTTTTCCCACCTCACCTTGCCCTACAATTCCCATCACTACTCATGCTGTTCACTGCTGGTTTGCAGACTTTCTCATCTCATTGACTCCAACAACTCCAACAATGTTCATATTACTGTTCAACATTTTGTTCTTGCACTTGGCCTCATCCGTATAAAAGGCTTGTTTGAATGGCGACATCATGGTTAATCCTCCCTCACGATCTCACTCTGAGGTAAACATGTCTTGATGTCTGCACGTTCCATGTGGCAACGATCGGTACTGGCATTGCTGGTTGGGTATCTGCTGGCATTGTCAATAGCAATGAACAGTCTGTGTCCGGCAGGAAGCATGGATCTTCAAGTGCGCTGCAGCTCAGCCCAAGGAAACAACTGTGAGTCTTTTGAGGTCAAGCAACCATACCTTGAATTGCTTATTTCATTCACTAGAACTACCCAAGATCCATTGGTTCACCATGGGCGCCACTTTGGCAGGGCGGTCCATGCGTTTTGCAACATGCAGACTCTCATCACAAATGGGCTTTTGGCCATGTCCAACGACATCCCTGAAGAGTCCTTGACTGCCAAGTGCGTGTTTGCTAACTTGAACTCTTGATTTTGGATGACATCTTACTCAATCCACAGTGAAAGGAAGGAGCATGCTGCTTTCTGTGAGCTGCTTTGCATTGTACCAGGGCTAGAAGCTCGGCTTATGGAGTTGTCAGAAGAGGAGGTTATCACGATTGCCAATCTGGTGCATTTCCTCCTTGCCATCACTATTTTACTTATTTCCATGTTGGATGCCAGATTCAGAAGGGTGCCAATGGTGCCAGAGCTGACAATACCAAGGGGATGAAAGGCCCTATAATTGATTGGATCACTCCGAAGGGGCAATCGCTGAGCCCCCATATTTCCTGGAATGTAAAGTCTGGACGAGGCTTCCACCATGACCGCACTGGAGCACTTCTTTGTCCAGCGGGTTTGGATTGGAACCATGTTGAGTGAGTTCTTTCACATACCATATTAACCTTACTTGGATGTGACTGTAACACAGGACACATACAAAACTGGCAAACAGAAAGTTGCAAGTCGCTGGTGACCAGTGGCCAATTTTCTTGTACGCCAACTACATGTATGATCTTGACGACCCATGGAATGGGCTTCTCCACAGTGGCCTCCTTGTTTCTGTGAGTACATCACCTTGTTGTATAGTTCATGTATTGACGTCCACAACATAAGGCCTTTAAGCATGTGTTCACTTCGCTGAGTCCCGTTGATCAGCAACCCAAGGCCACACACTCTGAAAATGCCCATATTCACAGCATGCACAGCATCTCCAAGGCTTCCCTGGCTTACATCGCTACACAAGTAGGTGGGACTTCAATCCATGAGTTACAAACTGAGTCCAGATAGGCTCGTTTCACATTGACTTTGGCACAAGTTTTTTCCTGCACTGACCTCATAACTGATTCTGAACGCTTTTACAACAGCGTGCTTGAGCTGCTCAAAGACCCCAAGAAGAGGGAGGAGGTGGATCAGTTGATGACTTGGTGGAACCGGTATGTATCTTTCTGTGATAAGATTCTTTGACTTGATGAGGAGACAGCCAAATATTCCCCCCCTATTCTGAGGTCGAGCAGGCCCCTTCGAAGAATAGCGCGCTTGCCAGGATCCAGCAGAAGTGTGCTGAGCTAATTGAAAGGGAGGCAGCAGCGAATGAACGTTGACATAACATGTAATGTAATGAGTGTTGGTGTTAAGTTGGTAGTTTTGGGATTACTGATCAATTCCAATGAAACTCCAGAGTGCCAGAGTTTCATAGTGAACCTTTGGCAAAGACAATTCAGTTGGAACGTCACGCCCTTACTGGGAGTTCTTGGTAGGTTCGGGGTTGCAGAGTTCAGGGATCAGAGTTCGGGGATGTAGAGTCAAGAGAAGGGACTTCACATTGCAAGCAATGAAGTTGAGTAGTGAGGTCAGAGAAGAATCAAGGACTCAAGCGGAGTTGGAGAGTGAACTAAATTGATATTTGAACTGAAGTCTGAAGGTACAGAGTACAAGAGGTCTAAATACTTGGGGGACTGAATAGAATACATTCGGGGTTATGACAAAGGATCTTAGTAAGTACGCGAGGTTAAGAATGTACTGTAATCAAAAGGCCAGAGCTGTGCTCAGGGTTGCACTTTGTTGAGGCAGTGCAACGATAGGCGGGGCATAGGTTAGTTATGAGAATACAGTATATACATACTAGTATGAAAGAAGAGAAGAGAAGTAAAGAGGAGTTTATACTTGAAGGTAAACTCCGAGTGGAGTAGTGAAAGTCCAAAGTGACTGAGACAGGGTTTGGTGTGGGGTAATGGGGTTTGAGGCTTTGGGGTTCGGGGTTGGACTTAGAGGTTTTCTGGGATATGACAGTTGGGTACTTCCATGTTTTATATTGTGGGTTGAATTGGACCATAGTATTAGAATGTCTATTGTGTGATTCAATGCTTGTCTGTTAATTATGCCAATGAGCATGTGCTCTGAGAGTTGGCAACATGATACAATTTATCCTCCTTGCAGGTATTGTCATACAATAGTATTTTTTTGCCTGCATGTCAAATATGGAACAGTGACATAGAGTAGAGCATCCACAGTTCTGATTGTATCTCTCACAATTATCAAGTACAAAGTACATTTCCATGGGTAGAGTCATTGTATGTATAATCTTCAAAAATAACTGTGAAAAATTAGATCAATACTTCAAGTTTGAAATCATTGACCAAGTGCACCACAAGGAAAGGCCGTCTTACAATCATTCATGTTATATTTCTGATCATCAATTTATTTCAGAGGATTGATTCTGAGAAGATATTTCACTATAGTAATATAGGTCAAATTTATAATATATCTAAAATGTATCATATTTGACACTTGTATAAACTAGATCATTTGTATCAGTTTTACAAAGATGAACAATAAACAAGTAAAGATGCAGCTGTGTGACTTTATCAACATAAAACATCAGATAAATGCATCAAGTTTGGTGTTATGAATCATATTTATTATCAAGCTAGACTCTCTCACATTTGACAGCTATTGCACATCTGATTATGTGCATTATCTTTATAAAAGTGATCAAAGAATCAACAAGGATTTGGTTGTGCAGTTATCTCATTGGAAAAAATTAGATCAAATACTTCAAGTGTAATACTATTGATCAGGTTTATCATATGAACATGTGTTTTCACAATTTTCTAAAGTATAGTTTTGATCATCAAATCAATTTCAGAAGACATTTATATAACTCTCCAGGATATTAATATGGGTCATGTTGAGTGTCAAGCTAGGACTTCTCATATTTGATACTCTTACATCTCAGATCATTTATATTGGTCTTATAAATTTTACAATATATATATAATCAAGATCTAAATTATTCTATATATCATGTAGATGTTTTTGATGTGATATATTATTGTAAGTGATGTGACCATCCTTATTAGAGTGAATCAGAGTGATCATATGTATCTAATATTACATTGGATTAGATCAAAGCAATTATTGTGAAAGACATGACATAAGAAACCATTTTACTAGAGTTGAGAGACAATGAAAGTGTTGGACATGTTGTAATGCATCTCAACACTCCCAGGAAGTAAATAGCATGAGCTTATCATATATCAGAATGATATAGAGGCATGTACTTGTTGAATATGCTATTGTTATATAAAAGTTGAGCAGACTCTCATCAATTTCCTGATGTATCACCTGTCTGTGGTGATGGTGAACTCCGTGAGCTTGCCATTAGCAATGCCAGCCAAGACAAAAGGCTTCTGGGTTTCTCTTGATGTGCTCTACATAATCAATATTAGGGGGTCAAAAATCCACATTTGGAGTGAATTGGGCTCACTGGGGGATGGAGTGACTTCAACCAAGGCCAAGTAGGCCAACACCTCATCAGCAATGTTGGTTGAAGAGCCTAGGTCATGTAAAATGGGTGGACTGACAATGAGCCACTACTAACATTACTCACTGGAAGAAGCATTGTCGGTCATGTCTTCAATGACACCAAAATCAGCATCAGAAAGGGTTTGTTGTGGCACCTGCTGATTCTGCCGATCATTGGTGAATGTGTCTGTTGAAGTTTAAAGATTCATTCACAATATTCAAGCAATTGCACAATGAGGATACTCACTCGACATTGTGAATCAAACTTGTTTTGTCCTTGAAGGGGCCATCGGTGAGTGCTGGTAATAATATATTCTATGAGTTTTTAAAGGCAGAGCCTGCTAAAGCATGGGACATCAGAATTTAAAAGCAGCATGCACTTTGGCTTCGGCAAGCACTGCCACTCAGTAACTGCCGCATATCAGTAGCCGACAAGCATCACCGATGTGTTGAAGACTTGTGGTCGTCAGAGCTTCAAACATGTCTTTTCCCCTCCTTCCACTGCTGCTTTCCATCCTCCTCTGCACCCACATGAACACTCAATGGCATGCAAGACATTAGCACAAAAAATGATTGAAGAGGTGCAAGAGAAGATGCTCCAGATCTTGACTTGGGTGGCTCAGCCAGTTCCACCTGGTTCATCGCACTCAGTGATGTGGTGAGAGGCATTGGAAGATTTGAGAGAGGAATTGGTGTGTCATAACATTCTCAGATTATGTCTCAGACATTAACATAAGACAGAGAATCATTGAGGCCACATGGGACAGCTCCACTGAGGTTCCTTGGTGGAATGTTGCCTGTGACATTGAATTGTCGCTCATTGGCCCGAATCAGTACCCATCATGGGACTACATTCACTGAGGAGATGTTGAACACTGCAACGATCATCCCTGGCTCCACCCCTCACCTGCAGCTGCCACTGCCACTGCTGACTCTGTTGCCTCAGTGATGGCAACAGAGAGTACCTCTGATGAAGAGACTGAATCCAACCATCCCTGCCCAGCTCCTGCCCTTCACTCTGTCCTCCACCAAACCAACCCACCCCCAATCAACAAGATTCCTGATGGCGATGCACCTCCCACTACACAGGGCATCAATAAGGGTAAGGGGAAGGAGACCAATACTGCCCTGACACTCCATGCCATCAAGCACAACATCAAAGAGAAGGGCAAGGCTGTCCCTCAGGATGATGCTGATGATGAGGGACCTCTGCAAGGTCGGTCACGCATGCGAGGACAATTGCCAGAAGTGTCTGGGAGTCATAGGTCTTGCGGGCAATCAGTGACAAGATCAACCGTGCTGAATGTTTCAAAGCCCTCCCCATCCAACAAGTCCTCAGAGCCTCAGCAAGCCTCTACAGCGCTGACAGCTGGTGACAACGATGAAAAGAGCATCTGACAACCTTGCAAGAGTTGCCAAGGCAAGGAGATGGTCTGTGAGCCCTGGCATCGTGGCAAGGCTTGCAAGCAATGCCATGTGTGAAAGGTAAAATGTTTGTGGGTGGAAGAGGATCGATGCTGATCTGTGTCTCACACATGCAGGTGTTCACAATCTTGCCCCAGATGTTCCACACCATCCCCATCCCCCTCTCTGCCTGTACCATTGAAGACCCCTCGCCAGGAGTCACGAGCATCCAGGATCGGTGACAAGGTGACGCCAAAGGTGACACAAGCAAACCCACCAGCTCACCTCCGGCACCATCACCAATCGCCATCACCAGGGCCCTCCAACAGCCCGTCGACCACAACCATGCAAGAGGAGCAACCATCTGCATCCAAGTGCCCCTGATGGCAGGCCAAGGTCGCTGCACCATCAACAGGACAGGGGATGAATTCGCTTTTTGTCCAGTCATTGACTAAGGGTCCAAAGACCCATGGAAATGTTAAAAGGACTCTTGGTAAGTACTAACTATTGATGTGATACCTGTACTGAATGTTCATCCTACAGTATTTGATGGTGTCGAGATCGCTACCAGCACAGCTCACCTGTGGATCATGCCTGCTCCTTCACCTCGGTCAACGCCAGCACCTGGCCCCTCCAATTCAACAAACATGCCTCCACCTCCAACTCCCTCCACCTCAGTGAATGACGAGAGGCATTGCATTGCTGAAGAATGTGAACAGTTGCATTGGGACAATGCCACACTGGAGTGATGTGTTCAATTGCTCAAATGCAGTCTCATGACCTTTGGCAAAATCTTAAAGGACCAATTCCCCGACTTGGCCAACAGTTGGTTACATTTCCCATTCAGTGCTGCCAGCAAGCCCAAATACAATGCTGACGCCGATGCCAGTAGACTGCAAACACTGCCACCAATTTCAACAACATGGTCAACCTCTCCCACTCCTCAAGGCAACATCCCACCAGCCTTGACTTACATTCCCCCACCACCACTTGTGATGGACACTGAATCAAATGACATGGCACATTCCCCTCCACCATCTCTCTCACCATCAACTCCAGAGCTGCCGGAAAACCAATTCAAAGAGTTGTCTGATGAAGATATAACCATGGCGGACATTGGCATTGGTGATGCCACTAATGTCATACGTGCTTGCAAGTCAGCCGAATCACGGATGGTGGGGAAGATGTTTCAGTGCCAGTAGTTGAGAATCCCATTGGCATCAGCGATACCACAGCTGATATGACTGGAGGGGACACTACTGGCACAATGGACAATTGGGCAGAGCCGGCAGTGGAAGGAGTTGAGAGAATGAGTGTGGATGCAGTAGCCCCAAATCTTGGTATGAATGGTGGTGCAGATGTGTCAGTTCCTGGAGCTGATGGGGAGTGTGCCATCATTGTTGGCAACACAACTGGCACAATGAACAATCGGGCAGAGCTGTCGGTGGAAGGAGTTGAAGGAATGGTTGTGGATGGAGTCACCCCGAACTGTAATTAAATCACCGTATCATGTAGTATTGACAAGGCTGTATATAAATTGCGAACAATGTGTACAATGTAAACAAAAGGTTAAATTAAAGTTTACATTTTTTTTTCCCTTTCATTCCATCACTTCGAAATCGGCATCTGGGAGTGGAGGGCATCAGTGGGAACGTCCTGACCTCCTTGGGGTCATTGGCTCTGTCACAAGGTTGTTGTCCTCACCCTGTGTGCCATGATTGATTTGACTGTCCACAACAACACCCATGTGGGGTGCATTCCCCAGGAGGGTTATTTATTGCCAATTTGCCTTCAATCTGAGGGCCTCCCCCATTCATCCAATTTTCATTGGCAGTGTTACTGGCCCATTGCTGATTACATTGTGAATAGGGCCCACTGGAGCCTGATCACTCCCACCCCTAACCAAAGTTGTCATCAGGATCCTTTTCACTTGTCTCCAACCATCAGTCATATGTCCTTCACACTGGTTAAGCTTTCAGAGATCTCTGATTGATGGGAGTACTTATGACTTACACGTTTCGATGTGGCTGGGCATTCAGGAACTTTGAGATCAACCACGGGCTTCTGAGGAATTGGATTGGATTTGCCAACATCCTGAGTTGATGGCTTCTTTTTCATTGCTGATTTCAATGATGGTCTGGGCTTGTGATGATTTGGCTGAGCTGCTGTGGTCGAGTCCAGGGAGGGTGGGAGTGGGATTATTGGCACTTCCTTGAATGCATCATGCACAACATCACCAGGATCTATACTAACTTATTATGTGTCAATAGCCGGATCCTCTGCCTCAAGTCTGGACAAAAGTCCGAAGGCACAGGAACATCGGAGTTGTGCATCGGACATCGGAGCAGATTAGGACATTGGCACAGGACTTATGTGTTGTGCCCTTGCCAGTCCCGTGTCCTAGTATTTCAAAAGAGAGAGGAAGAGTGGAAGAGGGTGAGGGTGAGGGTGAGGGTGATGCAGACAAGAAGAGGAGGTACTAATCAAGTCGATATTCAGACTGAGGAATATCTACGAGATTATATACTGATGTCTGGGTATACTCTGGACCGGAAGGAATAGAGTGCGTACTACAAGGGGGGCAATGAGCATTGCAGTGAGGAATGATGGGGGCAGTAATACACAACAGAGGTACAGTGTAACTGAAAGCCAGAGGG
>JBBPJL010000275.1:0-21511 GCA_038088675.1 Xanthoconium separans | reverse complement strand
ATGCCAACAAGGCACAAGAAGCTAAACGTCGAGAGTCTGAGCACAAGCCAAAAGTCGAGAAAGAAACCATCGAAGCCCGCGCCGCGAAGCGTAAGCGAAATGCACCATGGAGCCAGCAAACAGCAAACAGAGAACAAAAGGAAAAGCGAAAGTTGAAGAAGGATAGAAAACGTCAATGGCTAAAATCTCGGACGACTGTTATACATAGTGCGACGATACCCGCCAAATCTTCGTCGCCCGAGGATAGCCGGGGTGCTGAGGATGATTGGGATGAACTTGCAAAGGAAGAGCGATTGGTCAAGAAAATGCGGAAGGGAACGGTCACGCAGCGAACCTTTGATGCAGAGTTTGGGGACTTGTAAGAAACCCGGCTGCAATGCACATGTTATATGTTCATCTTCGGGAAGATGTGTAAATGGCCTTGAGCAAGATTGTCCCTCCAAGTTGCCCAGTCACGTTAAATCAAGAATGAATAGAGGCATGTGCCAAGGATTTCTATCCTACACCTTAATGTATTAGATATAAGTATCAGTGATGAATGACAAGTAAAGGGATGCTATCTCGAAACCGTGTCTGTCCAATATCAAGTCAGGAATAATCACAATCTACGCTGCGGACCAAGCAGCGGACGCATCTGTCAAGCTCAGGATCAGCGTTTTGAAGGGAGCAAAAATGACAATGGCATACCATCTCAACAAAGATTGGCAACAGTGTTGGAATATGTTTCAATTCAGGTGGTTGTATTGCGGTGGGTGTTTTCTTCCTCGGCGTTTGAGAAGGGTATTTATTGCCAGTGGGACCCTGTTCCGGAGATGTTGAATGTCCTACCGAGCGTCTCCGGGAATGGCCCGCAGGAGATGGCCCGGGAGGATGCGGCGGGAGCGGTTTATTGAAGTGGACGGGCAGCGGTGGAACTGGCGGAACATCTACTGTGGGTTGGCGTTTGCTCGGCAGTTGCATCGACCTGGCACTGCGAAGCGAGATGGGCCCCGGCCTCGGTGTCGACGAGTTTGATGGCAGTACCGATTGCCATCGTGGTTCCGGAGTTGCCAGTCGAGTAACCACCTGAGTTGTCTCGGCCCTAAGGAGAGGTGATTGTATAGTCGAAGAGTGGACAGAGAGTGTCTGCAGATTCGAGACGTCTTCAATCTCGTCGCTAGTTGTTGCATCCTCGCTGGCGTCCTCGTCACTCGCGCCGTCATAGTCACTATCGTCTCCTTCGTCGTCTTCAAAGTCATCGCTACCTTCGTCATCGCTCTCTTCTGCGGCAAGTTCATCCGCGTTCGCTCTTACCAAGTCACTAAAGTCAAACTCTTTGGCAACACTGTTTATCAAGAGCTGGGTTGCCTCGTCTTCTGCATCCGCGCCCGTCTCCGCGCTTTTTTGGGCACGTCTGAACCGGCTCCTAAGCTTCTCTTCATGGGCAATCTTGTTCAAGTAATGCCAGTGCATCACCTTGTCGACTTCTTCCATGATTCTTGCCCTCTCCTCACCTCCAGCAGGCAGAAGGGTCTCGAGTACGATCTTGTCGCCCCCTTCACCAAGTTCGGACGCGCCAATGCCGTCACGAATCGCAGTAAGAAATCGCTCGATCCATTTCATGAGGCTGTCAAAAAGACCTTCACCCTTGGAATGGACTTTGTGCACAAAAGAGTAGAAAGATTGTTCATGTCGATTCACGAGATCAATGAACGCTTGTACGGTGGAAGAAGAGTCAGACTGCGAGACTAGAATGAAAATAGAATGAGCGGAGAGATGTGACAATCCAATGTCTACCCACGATCTTCAGTCTCTTCGACTGTGCGGATGAGATCATTGATAAAGTTTTGCAAGTCCCCAAGAGATTCTGCGATGTTTGCCGCTCTATATACTTGAGCGAGTGGCGTGTAAAAGATGGTGATGATATCCTTGAGCAGCTCCGCAGTGACGCCCTATCGTATTGAATAAGTGAACGACGGGCGACGCGACGCAAGAGATCTCGCCTCAAAAATGAGTGCAATCAATTGTTCCCGATCCCTGAGCCTCAAGTATAGCTTGAAGAGGATCCTCGAATCTTCGAACAGCCATGCTTCCTCGTCACTAGGTCCCTCTTCGCTGTCGCTGTCGTCTAGCTTGCCCTTTCCTTGACGCTTCCTCTCGGCCAACCACGCGGCCCACTTTCTCCATGCCCCATCCACCCGCCCAGCAAGCACTCTGGATAGTACTGGTTCCTCGCTTCCCATGAAAATGGCCCTCAAAAGGTGCGTACGTCCAGACCGAGCAGCTTCCCTATACGTTTGCTGGACTTCGCGAGGAGCGTAGACAAACAAGCGAATTTTCTCGCAAAGAATGGGACAGTCGATTTTGGCAGACACGAGTTCTATGTAGGTGTTCAAGGATCTGACTTCTTCGGTGAGGGAAGAGGTGAACATGCTGCGTGGCATTTGCATGAGGGAGACAGCTACAACAAGGAAGAATCATACCGCTGTAGAAGGCTACGACCACCAAAAGGTTGTGCTAAAAAGATGTCGAGGATATTTCGTATCATCGCCACTGGATTGCTTATCTTGAGAGCTGCCTTGAGAAGAAAGTAAGGCATGAGTCCGTGAATGCGCTTCAGACTCGCAAATGTCTCTGAAGAGTTGTCAGAAGCCACAAAGGTCTGGAATATTGTTGACGCCAATCTGCATCGAGAATAGGGAGAGGGGTAAGGTTGAGAGAGAGTAGAAAGAGAAGGAAAACCGACGAAATCCTCGCCCACTCCAAGACTGCTTGATAATTGTCTGGCAATTGTTTAACGTTTGGGGTGACCTTGATGATTGCAAACACATTGCTGAGACCATCTGACGGGCGACAGGTTAGCTTGATGCTGGTCGTCAAGAGCAACGTTACCTCTCCCGACGATCTCGCCCTTGACGGTCCTTACGGCTTCTCTGAGTTGATCGACTCTAGCACCGATCTCGCGTGCAAATTCCTTTCTGCCTTGTTCCCTAACGCGGTCAGCTTCTTCTCTGCGTCGGGCATCCTCCTGCTCCTGCGGGGAAAGTGTGGTGGGACCACTAAAGAGGAATGAGCGGAGGACAGGGGAGGAGGAAAAGGGAGGAGTTGCCAGCAGGGTGTGGAGATAAGCGCGGAGAGTGAGGCGATTCTTTTCCCTGGAAAGACGAGACGGTGATTGACCTCCATACGGCTGGGAAGCATAAGAGGGATCCTGGCCTAACGAGGGGTCTTCGGGATCTGTTGGGGAGAGGGGCAAAGGAGAGACGGGTGCATCGACCGCTGTACGATCCTTGGTGGGCGGGGATGGGACGATCGACTCGGGGTGGGCTTTGCGCAGCTGGTTGATATGAGAGCCAGTGCGGGGAGGGAGTGGACAGGACAGACCTCCATTGAGAGCGTCCTGAAATCGCCGTAACGACGTGACACGCACACATGCCTGTCGTGCGAGAGAGTGGTGCGGATGAGGAATTCCTGGGGAGGGTTGGGATAAGGCAGGGCAAGAAAAGGAGGGACATACCTCGTGGACGTGGGACATGACGCGGCCCCTCTCGGTCACGGTGCGGACGGAGACAATGTTGACGTGAAATTGGCTGTTGCGGGTGCTGTGTCTTGCGAGACGATTGTCGACAGCGCGCTCAAGAGACTGGAGATCTGCTTGGGAGAGTCTCAGGACGTCCTCTGGTTCGTCGAGCTTGATGGCGGAAGTGATGAACATGGCAAGGTTGCGCTCGACCTTGGCGATGAGTTTTCGAGGTGCGGGATCTTGTGGATCGGAGTCGTCGAGAGAGGAAGAGGAGGAGAGATTGCGTGCAAAGAGGCTGTCGACGAATGGCTGTAGCTTGTCCGAGTAGAAGTCGTCGGGTGCGGCGGCCAAGAAGGGGAAGGAGAGGACAAAGTGGCGGAAGACATACTTGAGAAGGGGGATGTCGAGGCGGGGCGATGGTGGTGGTTGTGGTTGGGCAAAAGGAGGGCCGAGATGAGCGAGGGAGGGTGTACGGGCGAGATCGTCGAGTTCGCTGCGGATTTGAAGGGATACGAGGGACTTTTTGAGGTAATGGGCGCGGAGGGGGTCGAGGACGGTGAGCGGGGGCGGGGGAATTGGACGACGAGGCGGGGGAGGTCTCGAGGGCATATTGTTATTGTGGTCCTGTAGAGCGGGGGTGATAGATTACGTCATTCACTACTGACTATTGGGAGTGTACACTTTATGACCCTTGTACGTCCTCCTGCTGGGTTCGTCGAGGAGCTTCTTGAGCTTCCCGGCGACCTCCTTGACACCCTGGCGACACTCCTCCATCCCACGCCAGGTGGCTGCGACGCTCCAACATTCGGAGCAGGCCTTGGAGGCCTCGTTGAAGGTGTCAAGTTCGAGCTCGTCGCGGTGGTGGAGGACGACGAGGAGGTCAGCGAGTCTGTTAAAGCCCGTCTGCCAAGTTGCGATGCCCCCGTCGGGGTTGGTGGACACGTCTGTGACGAGATAAGAGGATGCGAGACCGATGGCACGACGGAGGATGGACTGGTCGATTGCGCCTGCGTCGCGGGTCATCTTTGCGAGGACGCTGAGGACGAACTTGGCATAGTCGGTTGGGTAGTTGTGGCCCTGTAGCGGGAGTGAGTGTAGTGAGAACAAGACAAGAAAGAAACCGTTCCTGCATGTGTATCTGAACTGGGGGAAACATGATGGCAGCGTTGATGAGAAATGCGGACGGGTCCATCGCTGACGTAGAGGAGGAGGAGGAGGAGGGAACTCACTTGACGTTTGGTGTGGTTGTTGTTGTTGTCTACCAACCACCATGGCTTCATTACTCGCCCTGCTCTCTCCTCCTCCCTTTTCACTCCAAAACGACTACGACGGTATCCAATTTCGCTGGCGTTTCCTCGTATTCAGACCCGCTCGTAATTATCTCCTACTCGTCCTCTTTTTTTTTTTTTTCTTTTTTTCTCATCTCTCCCAGTTTTCGTCCCACAGGCTTGCCTCCTTCTCGCAGTCCTCTTCTACGTCGCCTTCGCGCTCTACGGCAAGTACCGCAACCAACGCACCGCCAACGTCCTCTACGACGCCCTCCATCCCCTCCTCGCACGCAACTTCTCCGCCCCCGCATCCTCATCCGGTCTCATCTCCGACGGATCAACCGACTTTTTCGTCTTCTCCACTGGCAGGCGTTCCATCGCCTCTCTCCACACCGTCTTCGCCCTCCTTCCCCGCCAGGACCCCCTCCACCTCCTCTCCCAGTTCCTCTGGCAGCTCTACGACCTCCGCTACCATCCCCGTGACCACCTCTCCCTAGACTTCCTCCTCGACACCGATGCCGCCGCCGCAGTCCCCGACTTTATCTGGGCCGTCGCCAACAAGTCCGAGCTTCCTACCATCAAGGACAATCGCTGGGATCTCGTCCGTCCTCTCTCCTGCACTCGCTCATCTTCTCACTCTCTTTGCAGACGTTCACGCGTACCACCGAACTCGCCTCTCTCCCTCCTGTCTTTTCTCTCATGTCCGAATTTGCAGACGTCTCTGATACCCTCTTCAAACTCCACCTCGGCCCCTCCACCACCCTGTCTACCCTCCTTGCAACTCCCCCCTTCCTCGCCTGTTTACGTTCCCTTTCCATAACCGACCAGCCCCACGAGAGACCCCAATCAGCTGCCTCCTACGTCGCCGAGAAACACACGTCAAAACGCGTCCTCCTCGATATCAGCATTCCTAACCAGCCCAGCGACATCCTCCCCCTCGTCGACGCCGTGTTTACCCTCATCGATCTATTGGCAGCCGGAAAAGTTACTCTACGCCCAGAGACAAAGACAAAGATTAGAAAGGTCAGAGAAGACGTCGAAAAGGAAATAAGAGAGGACGAGATCAAGGAAAAGAGGGAGGAGGTCCGTCCCCTTCCTCGCTCCATAAATCATCCTCACTCTCTCTAGGCTGCAGAAGACAAAAAGACTGCCAAACGCAAGGCAGAACAAGACAAGATCGCAAGGCTCACCGCCGCCGAGCAGAAAAAGGTTTGGTTCTCTCTCACGTCTCTTCTGACCTCTGACTTCCCAATCATTAGCTTCTCGAGCGCAACCACAAACGCGCCATCAGAAAATCTCAGGGAAAGGTCGTCCGCAAGGCATAATTCTGCATACAATCTTTGTTATGTGCTCGTTTCGGCTTTTTCAATCGTAGAGTTGCATGTTTAAACCCACATCCATGTGTGATACACCACCCTCTAAGTACGTGCCCCGGCAGGTAAGGATCAGGATCCACTAGTCCCGACATGGCCGTTCCCCGGAATCTCACCAGGCGACGGTTCTCTGGTCATGGGCACGCTCGGCCCACCCACGTCCGTCTCACCCTTCACGATCCCTAGTCTTGCTCCCCAACTCATAAATACCCGGAGTAGCCACATCGGCCCCATTGCTTCCCTCTCCCTCTTTCCATCCCCCGCACTCTCTCCCAGTACGCCCGGCTTCTCGACGCCTGACTCCCCCTCGCTCTCCGTCTCATCTTCAGCCTCCGAGCGTTCGTCATCTGCAACGATCGCCCTCTCTTCTTCCGCCTCCGATTCCGTTCGCCCCAAGGCATCCACGGGACACTCTGTTCCATCCAGCCTCCACTGAGACGTCCATCGCCGTCGTCCCTTGCCCTTGCCCGCCTTTCGTCCTCTTGATCCCATCTCATTCCCCACCGCACTGGGCCCAAGAACAGTCTCCCTTCCGAACACAACATTCCGCAGCTCCCACAGCTTCCTCCTCACCTCTTTCGTCGACGCCCACATGTCGTCCACTCTCAGTTGCGCAGCCTCATACTGGAGGGCTGGGACCGGTGGCAATACCGGAAGCGCATGAAGCGCCGCCGCAACAGGCGTGAGACCCACTGGGCTGTGCGTCTGCAATGTCAAAGTCAGCGAGGTGGGCGAGGCCGTAGCTGTGGGGAACGTGGCTGCTGGTCTCACCGGCGTAGTAGGATGGTGAGAGGTGAGTGCATCGATGATCGGCTTATGAGCAGTGTGCGCGTTGCGAAGTGTGGTCGACGCATGCGCAAGGGTGGTCGTAAGGTACTGCTCTCCCTCGTCAAAGATGGAAACCGAAAATGAAAGCCAGCATACGAACCTCGAGACACTTGGAGACCCCTTCTAGATGTGCCTCTCGCCTTCGCATCATCAGAATCTGTCCGCACAACTCGACATCGATACGCATCCAGTCCGTGCGCAGCACACGGATGTGCTGCACCGAAGCGAGATCGTGAATCGTGTGTCTTTTGGCACTCAACATGTCAGCGTTCGTCTCCGGTGAACCAAGTAAACACACCGTCTAGTCCGGCGTTGATCCATGCTTCTTTCCTTTTTGGTGATATATTCCTCCTGAACTCGTGCCTTCCACCACGCCTCTCCACGACCTCCCGTGATACGCTCCAATTCGTTCCAAGTCGAAGCCTTCTTTTCCTTTTCACCTACGCCGCTGTCATAATCGTGCCTTTGCGGGCCCAGAGAGTCGCTTGCTCGCTGCTCATTCTCGGTCCCAGCGAGGTAAGCAGAACTGACATCCGGAGACACATCGAGAGCAAACGGGTTGCGGGTTCGTGAGACAGCTGAAGACCGAAATGTAATTCTGCAACTCTCGCACAAGCCATCGGACACGTACATGCAGGTGACACTTGTCCACTACTTAAGACTTCGTCTTCATCCCCGTTATCACTATGCTCAGGGCTGAGAATGATTCGGATACAAGCAATCAAGCAGAGACTTACTGTGATAACACCACAGCAGGAACCCCCAGACCCCGAAGCTCTGAGGCTGGGTACACGTGTCCTGACGATGATGACTGCGTAGACAGCGGAATGGCAACGGACGAAGGACGTCCTCCGAATTTGACGGGAGACGAGTGGTCGACCGATCTCTTCGAGCGGTTGATGCTGTGTGTATCAAAACGATGGTTGATCGACGACAATGCCGAATACGTACCGAGTCCACATCTCAAGTCGCTTCTGCACCTTTCCCGACCATGCCCCTCCAAAAGTCAGTTCGTCGTCACCAAGGGTCTTCGTTACGACGTCATCCACATCGCTCGATGTGAGCCTGTCCTTGTCCTTGTTCTGCTCCCAATTCCTATCTCCCTCCCGCTCGCACTCGGTTCCCCGGTTAAACCAAATCCTCCCTTCCGCACGTTCTCTCATCCTCACAAGGACCTCAACTTTACCAGACCACAACGCCCTCAGGCTGCCCCCGACTCTTTCCTTCTCGTCTGTGCGTTCTTTCAAGCTGCTCCGTTCCTTGCCCGACCTCTCCTTGTCACGTTCCCTATCTACATCCCTTTCCTTTTCCCTGCCGAGCTCGCGCTCTCGGCCACTGACGATATCCCGAATGAACATTCCCAGGTCAGCGGTAGGTGCACCGACAGACGCTGGTCCACCGACCACACTCACTCGCCCTACCAACCCCATAACACGCCCGCCGATCCACTTTCTCTCCTCATCCGTCGCCTCAGAATCCGACGTCAAATCGAGTTTTGACAATATACCACGATGGACCTTTCGAGAGTCCGAGTGTCGAATTTTAGCATCGTGTTGGGAAAGCAACGACTTGTGCAATCCGAGCGTGAGGTATACGACTGGTATGGGCGCAACGGCCGAAACAGCAGGGTTGGGGATAGCAAGCTGAATGGGCGGGCTGTTCATCGTCGATGAAATGACTGCCGAAGTAAGTGGTTGGTTTGTTATCACAGGCGATGTCAACGACGTGTTTCCTCTTCCAAGTCCTGTACTTGAGTTCCCGGATTGCGCAGACATGGTTAGAGCTAAGAGCGTGTGCGTGGTCCCATTGCTTGCGACGGTCTGGGAGTGCATCCACGACGATAAAGCATGTAAGAACTCATGCGGGTGAAGAAAGGGATCTTTGGTGATTGTTGGTAACCAAGCTGCAAGTTTGTTACGGGTCGAAAGAACAAAGGATAAAAGTGCAGCCACCACACTAGGATCTGCGATACGTTCGGTCGACTGTACCTGAACGTGTTGACATTAAACGCATGCCAATGCAAGTAAGAACCCACCTCCACGCCAATCAAAATTTCGCCGATCTCGGCCGCCCATCTATGTAATCCATCAATGGTGACATCACACAGCAAGCCATCAAAGGCTATTGCCGAGGTATAGGAAGGCGGGAGGGGGATCATGCTACATATTGCAAGCGCAGCCTGAAGAAGCTTGACCAGCTCAAGCACGTAGGTTGTAAAATGTGGGTGCCGCGATGGTCCTGATGCGGCAACGGTGCCGGTCTGCGACACACCGGAGTTGGTGGCAAGAGGCAGTGAGGCGGGGAGCGCTGATCCTTCGGGAACAGCAGGCGAAAGGATGGTAACAGGTTGCGAGTATGTCCGTGTGTGTGTGCGAGAATGCGATTTGGATCGAAAGGCGCCAGAAGGAGGTGGAGCATCGGTGAGAAGATACGTTGACTTGAAACGTTCTTTGGTGGTATCGCTACCAAGAAAGCTCGATCGAGCATGCCTGCAGAGTAAGGACGTAGGGGTACCTTGGTTCCTCAAGGGTGAGTGCAGTCCGACCACTACACCCCATGCGAAGGAGATTGATATTCGAGTAGAGTCGTTCTTGCGCGGAAAGAAAGTCGCCATTGGGAATGTGGACGATGGTGTAATCTGAACGGAAGTGAGCCAAGGAAGTCACCATGAGTGTTCCCTGTGGAGTCTATTCATTCATGAGCACACGTCATGGAAGAGCGCATGTGAAGATCTCACTTCCCTGGGCCGTGCACCATCCTGTTTGCGGAGGTGTTGTACAGCAGTCTTGAACTCGGCCTCGGCCTCGGCCGAAGTCATGGATGAAATTGGACTGAGCACAGTCACGACGATCTAGTGCAGGGATTTATCAAACATGATATGAAATGCGATGAACGGCGAGAAATGCCTTGTGGGAAGGATCACCCGTGTAGACTGTCAGGACGGTCACTGGTCGCGTACGCTCCACAATCCTAAGAGACTGGATGGAGGAATAACTCTAGGTGCTGATGGCATATACTCACCATTTCTCGACCGCATACATCTGAAAGCCGACAAGCTCCATTTGCTCCACAGCGATCTCGAACCGACACTTGCAGCCAATCCATCGTTCTCCATCCGTATACTCACCCTGCTCGTTGCTCCACATACCAGGTAAGGATGCATTTCCGGGTTTATCCACGGATGTAGTCGTAGACCCCGAGCGGGAACGCATACCTGATAATCGGCCGGTCGGCGATTTCACGCGTGGAGAGCGCGGCGGGAGGACAGACGGTGACAAAGGAGGTGGATATGGTGTTGGCAAGCGGACGGTTGGCATCAACAGACGCAATGGCGGACTAGGACTCGCGCTGGGTCTCGCCATGGCTCGACTGCGCCTCAACAAAGGGACGGTTCAAGCTAAGTGTGACGTTGTGATGGAGCGTGACAGTAAATGGGAGCAGAAGAAAAATAAAGTTACAGATGATGCAATGCCAGACAATGGAATACAGTTAACAGTGGTAGATGACAACAGAGTGATAACCCCAGAAGGAGGGGGGGAAAGTATAAAAACTATAGATGGCATGACGGCGGCGACGTTCATAGTACAGTGCAGCCGCTCGTAAACCACCTGCAGGGTTTGTCAATGGCACTCACGGTAAAACGAAGCAAGAACACTAACCAATTACTATTTAGTTGTTCGATCCAGCCCACGACCATTCTTAGTCTCAGACAGGCACTTTTCACGGGCAAGAGCTTTGCTTTCTCGTGTTCGTCTATGGGGAGAATCATCCCCATCCAAAACGAAAATGCGCCAGGGTCGGTATCGGGAGGTTGTGGTCCATACGTGTGATTCAGTCGCTGGACGACCCAAGGGGCGGTGCCTGCACGGAGTTGGTCCAAAAATGCGTGACAAATCGCCAAGAGTGTTGGAGTTGAAAAGAGGTACTGAGGAGTACCAGAGGTCGAGTCCTTGGATGAAGAGGGAGGAGGGGACACGCGATGGCTTATCCGGGTGAGTGAAATTTGAGGGGAGGGAAGCCGTATATCGACATGTGCTGGATTGGAGGATGACGGTACACGGTCGGCGGCTTCGGCAGCCCATTCTGCGAGATCGTCGTCGTAGTCGTCAATTTTTTCAACCCTGCCGATCAAATAGCCATCGAGGTTGTCTTGCTCCAGTATTCGGAAGCGGTGGGTTCCCCAAGTTTCCACCATGCTGCGGCCGTCCGCAAGCATCTGAACGCTCCTGATTTCGAGCATGGTACCAAACTCTGAACCAGGACTGGTGCCATGACCGGGGATCGGTGCAGCGCGAGGGGGCATGATCATTCCAAACGTGGGGCAAGGTTTTTCTAGACAACGGCGGAGCATCAAACGGTAACGGGGCTCAAAAAAGTGAAGGAGGGTTGGCATTCCGGGGAACGAAAGTTGACAGACGAATATGGGGGTGTCGAGACGGGCGAGGCGTGCTTCATGCTCGGTTGCGTCGCCGCGAGCAGAGTAAGCGTCGGGGAAAGTTCTGAGGACTGAGGGGAGGAAGGGGGGGGGGGGTGAGAAGAGCGGGGAAGGAGGATGTGCAAAGGAGCTCACGGAGGGAAATAATGACCTTGTTGTATGGATGCTGTTGAAAGTAGGCGAAACCAGGGAAATCTTGGCGACAGAGAGGACAAAGCATGCTGTGGTCGAGGGAACGCTGGAGACACTTTGAACAAAAGGTCTGTACGGGAGTGAGAGCGGGCGAAGGAGGGGGGATGGGGACGCACGTGTTGACAGGGGGTGGTGATTGGCTGGTAGAGCAGCATGAAGCATATCTCGCAGGTGAGCTCTGTGGCGAGGGCTTTCTCAAAGTCTGACGTAGGGTCTAGGGGCTCGTCTGCATCGGAGTCGTCATCGGAAGTGGCGGAGCGGTGATTGCGAAGGAGGTGTATGATGCTGTTCAGCCTGACGTCGAGGGAACGGAGGGTAGGTGCGGGGTGCGGGTGGGCGGAGAGGGGTGCGGGACGGAAGGCTACGCGGGAGGCGGGGGGTATGTTTGGGGTGAAGGACTGGTGCTGGGAGAGGCATCCGGGGATGGGACAGAGCGGGGAGCGGACGTGGTGTGCGCAGAGAGAGTGGCCGCAGCGGAGGGTGGTTGGAACGGAGAGGAGGGTGTCGGGCGGGCAGAGCGGACAGTGGAGTATTGGAAGGAGGTCGCGGGGGGACGGGAACATGTCTGTGAGGGGTGCCCGGTGGAGGGGTAGAGGGGGTATATGAAGGGAAGGTTGGTCGATGGCGGGGACGAATCACAGCAGACACACACGCAGGTCGTCGTCGGCGGGGATCCGTCTCGACGTCCGCAACAACGAGCTCATCACGATCTGTTCCTCGGATCGAACTCGTCACGTGCGAGCAAGATTCGCTACTCTACTTACACTTCTACAAGTACCGTACACTCTCCAGCTAGTAGAATTACAAGTTCGACACGTTCATCACCGGCCAGTTGCTGTCCACAGTGTCTCGTCAGCACACGTCCTCGCGCGTCCACATCATCACTCACTATTCAGTCGAGGACCGCTTGTACCCATACCGCCCGATAAACTCGTCCAACTCGGAAGGTCCACGTGACCCATATCCGTATGACCTTGGCCGCGGTTTGTCCCCTTCGATCCAATGCAGGATCGGTGTGAAGATCTGTCCACCCCCCGTCAGTCATATCCACCCACTCACTGCAGCACACACCTTCCACGCCACGTCCAGCTCGTCGTCTCTCACAAAGTTGGAGTGATCCCCCTTGAGCGCATCCAGGATGAGCGCCTCGTACGCCTCGGGGATCTTTGTGTCCGTGAACCGTCTCTTGTAGGTCAGGTCCATCTCCGTCGGGATCGCGCGGAACGTGTACCCCGGCGTCTTCGTGTTCAGCTTCAGATACACCGCTTCCGAAGGCTGGATCCGCACCACCAACTCGTTTCGTGAAATGTCTGCAAAAATCCCTTCTGTCACGTCTTTGAACTGCACCCGAATCTCAACCTTGGCCTCGTTCAGCGCTGCATGTCCACTTCCAGTCACTCATAAATCATACTTGGCTCGTCCTCACTCACCCTTGCCTGCTTTCAGGATGAACGGTACTCCATCCCACCTCGGATTCTTGATCCAAATCACTGTCGCCGCAAACGTCGGGCACACAGACTCCTTGGGCACAGTATCATCCTCCAGATATCCGGGCTTCCCGTTCGCAGCCACGTATTGCCCCAATAGCGTGTCCGATCGCTTGATAGGCGGGATAGCGCGTAGCACCTTGACCTATCCCGCACGTGAGAATAGCGTGCAATGACGTGCGTGGCATTGCACACCTTTTCATCCCGGATATCTTCCGCGCTAAACGACACTGGCCGTTCCATCGTCAATATGCTCAGCACCTGCAGCAAATCTAGATATGCACACTCGTCAGTGTGGACTCCATTCTCACGCCTGCTCTCCAGCACTCACGATTCTGCAAAACATCTCGGATGATACCAAATTCATCAAAGTATCCACCACGTCCTTCAGTACCGAATGGCTCCTTGAATGTGATCTGGACATTGCTGATCGAATTCCTGTCCCACGCAGCGTTCATCGCCACGTTCCCAAACCGCAGGACAAGCAAGTTCTTGACCATCTCCTTGCCCAGATAGTGGTCAATTCTATATGTTTCATCTTCACTCCACGACCTTTTGAGTGATCCAAGAAGCTCCCGACACGAATCCAGATCTTTCCCAAACGGTTTCTCCACGATGATGCGGTTAATTCCCTTTGCGGAGTAGCAGTTGCCTTTAAGGTTCGTCGCGACGGGGATAAAGACAGAAGGTGGTAGCGCAAGGTAGAATACACGGTTAGCACCGCGAGTTGTATACGGTTTCTCGATTTCTTCGAGATGCTTCCTCAAGTTGATGAATGACTCGGTGTCCTCGTAACCACCGGAGATATAGGTCGACAGCTTTTTGAACTCGTCGAGCTGGGCTGCAATGGTAGCATCATCTTCCGGAACCTTGATGTAGGAGGTGATACGTTTGTGATACTCTTCGCTGTCCATCTTGGTGCGGGCATAGCCGACGATGTGAACGTCCTTGGGGAGATAACCATTGCGATATAGACCGAACAATGCAGGATATGTCTGCGATGCATGTGAGCAAGATGCGGTGCAAGAATGATAGCAAACAGGAGACCTTCTTCTTGGCCAAGTCACCAGAAGCGCCGAACACTGCCAGGGGCCCAGATGTTAGCCGATCAGTGGGCTAAGGCAAAGGAGGATTGAGACAGGGGTGCGCACCTATGATAACGGTATTGTCTTTCAGTGCGTCACCGCTGGTTTCCATGGAAGGGATCGTCCCCGAACGGGCACGTTGGGACTGGAGAGACATTGCCGTGAGTGGGGGGATGAATCCGTGGTGGTAAGTGGCCGAGCGACGTGAGAGGGATGATTAAATGATGATGATGAGATCAATTTATGCTAAGTCAGCGCATACCCAAACTCGGCCCGCTATTTGCCGTCAACCCCATGTCCGACGACACCGATCCAGCCATAAAACACTTTCAAGACCTCGTCTCTCCAGCTCACGCCAATGCCGACCCAACCGCCATACACATACGTGCTAGCGCTCTCCTAGCACGTCTCAAGGCCCTCAACAGAAACGCCAACGCCGCCACCCGCACACACAAACAAGCAACGGCAGACGCCAGGCAAGACATGGACCAGACGCACCTCGGCCTCCAGAATCTCCTCTACGAGAAACGCCACCTCGAGCGCGAGATCGACAAGTGTCGCCAGTTTGCGTATGTTTTCCCCTCTCCACCTTGGCGCTCTCACCGTGACCCCAACATAGTTCCATTTACCAGGACGTCCCCCTTCACTCCCTCACAGAGTTCCAGGAACTCGCACCACCAGAGGCTCGGACCCCGGATGTCCTTGAGAACCCACATCAGCTGATGCTGAACCGACTCAGCTTTGAGCTCGCAGAGCGACAGAGGTAATGCCTTGGCGTGTCGTTGAAGCGGCTCCTCAACCCTTCACCAGGCTCGATCTTCGACGCAAAGAACTCTTGGTTCAAAAAGAGGAACTCCTCAAACAAAGCAAGATCAAGCTCGCGACCGTGGAAAACGTCAAGTTACAGATAGACACGTTGATGAAGGTGACGACGTGCCATCTTTCCCGTGTCCGTTCACACCCATCGTCCTGGCTTCTCAGGCCGCCGCAGACATTCAGAAAAAGGTTGATGAGCTGGTCCCACCATTAGTTCCCTCACCTGCGACCACGAGCCCAGCACCTACTTAGCCAAGCCTGTCGGATGCATGAAAGCACTTGGCAGTCTCTTCATCAATGTGGCTGTGCAAGTCATTGCTGCTTGTCAAATCTCCCCTAGATAACGGTACAACTTGTGCGGTAGATTCCGAGTATGTAGTGCGATTAAAAGAGTAGGGAGATAGATTGCATCCGAGAAGGGGGTATCCTCCTGAACGTTCGGAGAATCGCCGCAGGATGTTGCGAAACGCGATAGCAGTGTACAACAGGGCCAGGGACAAGACGAAACATGAGTTCGACGTGATGTGTTTCAGGCATATTAACGTGGGATGCCAATGTTGGTCATCAAGAATCGTTGGCCTCCTCGCTGATGCTGCCAACGTCACTCATTTCTTCGTCTTCATCCTCATTACCCTTTTCTGTGGCATCCACCACATCCTTGGTTGCGAATCTCTGTACATATTCTACAGGGTGACCAGACTAAGCACAAACAAGATCGATCAAGTTTACTCACCTTTGACTTTAGCTTCATACTCTTTTGGATGCCGCATCATCAGTGCAGCCGCCTCCCCGTTGAGTGGATCGTTGGGATTTGGGTAGCGGAGAAGCTGTGGCAAAAACACTTCAAAGATATTGATCATGTCTTGTCCATAATTAATTCACTGACTCGTACATGTTGATATAAGTGCACACGCACCGAACATGGGTGACCAAGTCTGATTGATGACGTCCAAACAAACTGAGCCACTTCTGCACGTCCGGTCAGTCAGCTCCCGACCACGTCGGCTGGCGATAATCACTTACAGCTCGTCGATGTTAGGGTGGAAGATCTTGTTCATGAAACCAATACTGGGGGATTTGTATGGATAATCAGCCTGCAGCTCGACGTGTATCTTCCATATTCCACCTGCAAACGGGGCTGCAAGATATGAGGATTGCTACGACGCTAGAACTTGGACGACTCACTTTCCGGGGGTCCATGAAAACGGACATAAAACTCGCGCATGTTGTCGTTTACGAGGGTGACCTCGTAATCCGACATCAATCTATAATGGAACCAAGGTGAGGTGGGAGCATGGGCTATGGGGGATCGGTCACTCGCAGTTTCATGACATCGGTTTCGATACGGCGCTTGGTCGAGTGTTTCGAAACGTATGTTAGTTACATGTAGATGAATAAACGAAAGTGTACTTATCATATTAGCTCGCGTTGAGTTGATGGTTCAGGAAAGACGTAGGGCTCAATGACGACTTAATCGGCTGATTCGGTGGATTGTTATGCGGCAACGGACCGAAACTTTCCTTTCCCGGTTACAACCGATCTTGCCGCTACCGGCCAGAGCCGCGCGCAGAAGTGAAATGCCATTCCTTGCCAGAGGATGAAACACGCGAAACGAGTACGAAAAGATACAAGATATATACATACACCCGGCAAGAACAAGAACATTCATAACACTACTTCAAGATCCCACCGACCTGGATGGCTGCTTTGTTTGGGAAAAATATCGTAATCAATGAGTACATCAGTAGAAAGCCCACTCTTCAGTCACACAGTATTCGTCGTAAGGGTTGCATGGGTAGTCTTTTCGGTAGCCAGTCTTCGGGCGTCCGTAAGCAGCAGCGTTACGTTCAGCAGACGGTGCGTTATACGCAGCGGGTGCCCTTCGGCCGCCAGCACCAACCACATTGCTCTCCGCAGTACCACTGC
This sequence comes from Xanthoconium separans, assembly GCA_038088675.1. Taxonomy (NCBI): domain Eukaryota; kingdom Fungi; phylum Basidiomycota; class Agaricomycetes; order Boletales; family Boletaceae; genus Xanthoconium; species Xanthoconium separans. Next base: position 4,599 of record JBBPJL010000275.1, on the reverse strand, counting down.
TCGCGGAGAAAAGGTGGCGAGGATGAGCCACATCGATATCAATGCTAGGCTGGTTGTACGCTCTCATCGCCAAAAGGAACGCTGTTGAGCACCAACCTCAGCCCAGGAGAGAAAAGAGTTTGTATAAATGTATACCCAGCCAGAATGCACCGACCGCCGCAATTATGATAAGTTCTTCTTGGCCTCGTGAGAGTACTCGTCCGCCGCCTTCAGTTCGATGGTGCTTGACGACACTGCAACGTATGTTCGTCGGCCCTTCTTGGGACAAACATCGGGTCAACCAACTTACAAGAAAATGAGAGCTCCGATTGCAAGAACTGTCACCGATGTTTGTGTTAGGTGGATGACCTCTGTGCTTGAAGACATCAATACAGTGTTTTAGTAAGTCAGAAAACAGCAACTTGCGGATAGAGCGAGGCAACATCTTCATGAGGAGATGTCCCATCACTAACGCAACTATCACTATGGTGTCTGGTGAACTTGACGTGTAATTTGACATCGCGGACCAACATACATTTCAGGACATGCCTGAATGGGTGCTCAGTGAACAAGGCCATATCGTTCGGGGATGGAGTAGACAAGGAACCGGATAAGGGATGGATGGGTGGGTGGGAATCACCAAACACAATAAACCCAGGTCTTTTTCTCGGCCACGAGTTATCCAGACAAAATATTTATTTATGGTATATTTTGCTCTACAAACAAGCATGATACAGAGCCGAATCATCAGTCCCACACACATAAGAGTCATGTCATTCATTCTAATCGAGTCGTCAGTGTCCAACCCACACTTCAACGTACTTGGGGTAGATTGGGTTGGTGTCATAGCGATGTTATTGTGGTACGACTCAGTCTAGTAATGCCCTCAGGCTGGCGAGACTACACCTGGAACTTGAGTGATCACCGGTGGTGCTCCGTTAACACCTGGGTGGATAACAACCGAATGACCAGGCACCTGCTGCACGTAGCTTCCACCCGGTGCGCCATATGTACCAGGATAAGAAGGGTAAAGAGGGCCACGAGGCACTGCTTCCGTTGGGTAGGCTGGCCATTGACCAAACCAGCCAAGCTGGGAGGTATGTTCCCGCCACGCATAAACGCTACAGCACAAATCAGCCACAAAATTTAACAATGGGACCCAAGTCAAAGTACCGGCCAAGAGCGACTGCGCGAGTGGTAAGAGTCACCAGTATCAAGAAGAACAATGCAACTAAGTGTCCGTTATCAGAGGATGGCTAGATCAGAAAGGGGGGATACATACACATCACGAATAGAGACCATGAAACCGCTTCTATTACCTTCATCTCGTAACAGTAAGTCTCCGCAGACACTGTTGCATTAGTGAGTTTCTGTGAAGATGTGAGGAAATCGACTAAAACCCACTCGTTCCATTCTTCGTCTGTTGTTGACCGGTTAACCCGTAGCATTGCATATAGCCTATGATATCACTGTGATGTGTTATTCAACTACCACCGTTCGTATGACGACAGGCTTACGCAGACCAGGCGCCCATAGCTGGTCAAATCAATTGAGCGTCCCGTGAAGTGTGCGTAGCATAATAAATGCTCACCCAACCACAGAACACCTAGAATGAAATGTACAGTGACTTCAACGACGGGCTGCGCGAACTGTAACCTGCGCAAGGTTCAAATAGAGGACGCACAACAAAATGAATATACGTACAACAAAATGAATATGAAGATTGTCGCGGATGGCACGACGAGTGAAAAAATGGTGAAATCATCTGGTAAAAATAAATATTTTGAGGAAACGATCAAGACCAAGATAAACGACGATCGACCCACGATGGATGTTTGGCAAGAAAAGCTGTGCAAAGTTGGCTGCCAAGCCAAGTACGACTCCAGAGAGGCAGAATGCGAACACTGGACCGATGTAAATCTTTGAATGGCAAGGCAATGCACGCACTTACCGTAGCCTATGGACCTCAAATTGGAGAAAAGAACAGTCATCTCGTCGAAAACCTCTCAGAGTATGTCAAGCGAGTTGGTCGTATACGGTCGCAAAATCAGAGTGGGAGTTCAACGTTCAGGTAACAGGGAATCGTTAGAAGTAAAACGACGTTTTGCCAAGGGGACCCAGGGTTCGTCATTTTGGGACGGCATTTGAACCACTCCATGCTGGACCATAACGGAGCGGAGTTTGAACGGAATATGGACCCCCAAAATACTCATCGATCATGTTGCGCATGAGTCTACATTACATCCGGTTCAACGCATCTAACGTGAACTACGATACATACATAAGATTTATCATCTCAAAGAGAGCAGTGAACCAAAAGTGGTCTAGCCGAAATCTCGAAAAGATAGGAAAACATCAAGTTCATCTCCGTCACCGCCGGGGTGATGCATTTCTCTTGTAATTGTCTACAGTGTGCGCTCGAGCTGGGGCGGTGTGACCGCTAGATGACCAGTTGGGGTAGCGTGAGTCGTTCCGACGCGACCCATTTCTCCAGAGTTCTGAATCGACTTTCTCGTTGGCATAGGCTCTGCCTCTGGAACGAGTGCTGACGGGTGCCGGAAGTTTGGACATGCTAGATCCTGGGCCGAACCAGGGATAGACCGTAACAGGGACGAACCACACATTGCGGTTCACTCGATAGTAGTGCTTGAAGGCCATTCCAAGAAGAAAAAGAAGGAATGCCCACACTGTGACAAGGTCAGAAAAAAGTTGGCGCAATGAATGATACACTTGCCTAGGATGACGTTGAACAGCGAGAATGCCTCCAGGACACGGTACTGTGCTTGATAGGTTTCCGTGGAGACTAACCCATCTGATTAACACTTGCATGATATCAAGAAGTGCGATAAACATACATCCAGCGACATCGACGACTTGTGAGTTATCGACGGACGAGAAACATTCAACATCGGCATTCTCCGAGTCAGAGCTGGCCAGGAAAGCACCAAGGGCTACGACTAATTGAGTACACGACGGACAAGATGGGAGTGAGACGCACCAAGCCAGAAAGTGCCCAATAAACCTAAACACCCTAGCTCTGTTCTAGTGGAAATAGGGTTACGGTCGCGAAGAGCGCTGCAGACGAGACTGAAATGTGTCAAGATATGTACACAATCGACTTGCAGGGCTACTCACAGCACGAGGAGGATCAGCAAGCTCACGCTGCAGACAAATATTGCAAAAGGGACGAATCGGGCTGAACTATCCATAAGCGACGACAAAAGGTTGAACGAAGTGACCACACATACTCAGATCAGTGATGACGAGCAAACTCTGGAAGTGGGCTGCGATGGCTAGGCATATGATGGTCCAAGCCAAAACCACGGCTAGGAAATATGAGTTTGATCCGAGTGTCAGGAGCGCGCACATTTACCATAGAGACACCCTCGAACGATGTTAAACTTGGAGGGCATTGCTGGCCGAGTAAAGATAGATGAGATGGAGAGAGTGGATAGTCGTTTGCGACGGGACGGCTGGAATGCCCTGGGGGGTTGCTGTTGAGGGGATGGAATGGGACGGGATGAGTGATAGTGAGTTGGCCTCATCTTTAAGGCGAATCTAATTGTAGAGGACACGCGGAATGCGGGTGTTGCAAGAACTTGCACTGAGGGCGTGGCGAGCACGCAGGCGTTTCCAGCGGGAAGGAATTTTGTTAGCGGTGACCCGCTCAAAAGGCGCGTGCGCACGGATCCAAAACGAAGCTGTGTTTTTCACGCCAGCGTTTCATCGTGTCGGGCATGCTCACACTTCTGCTGCCTCGTGGCAAGACATGTGTAACCCAAATCAGGCAAGACATGTCCGCGGCTCTCACCGGCGCCGGAGTACCGCGATCGGACATTCCATTCTCGAGCCACTCCCTCCATTCGTAGAAGCATAACTGGAAGATAACTCCTTTCTAAGTAGATTTCCGCTCGGAGACACTCGGCCTTTCTGTTCCTTGTCCTTCGCTTCGATATATCAGCGGCAAGAATCAGGTCGACAAAATATGAATACCGGAGTGATGGAAGTGCGGTCCGGAAACTTGTCTTTGTTGCGGAAGTCTCGTTGATCTTTGGAAAGTTGGATTGCATATCTCTGCCCACTTGTACTGATACATAGTTCAGTCCAGCAAAGAGGGCCAAGTGTTACTTCACTAGTGTCATTCAATGCCAAGTCAAAGCTTGCATACTTGGTTGAGTTTGAAGCCCTGTAGCATTGTGCTATCATTGGCAAATCCTTTGGGATGTATAACAGATTCAATTACAACTTGTAATTATGCCCTCTATCAGGCTGTGTACTCCAAGCTCACATTCCAGCTGAGTGCAAATGTCAGAAATCATAATACATGACACAATATGCATACCTCAAATTTCCTCTGTAGATCTTCTTGAGCAGCTGAGGAATTAAATACAGTGTCAATCTCCTCCAATGATATGTTTGCTGTCTCAGGTACAATGTAAGTTGACCAAAGAAAAGCAGCAAAGCAGGCACAAGCAAAGGTGATGAATGTTGCGCTAAATAAAGTGGTTAGGGAGTTTGTGCAAAATGAAGAGCAAAGAAGTAAGACATACACTGAAGAGATCTCCATCATTGGAGGTGTGACAAGACCAATGAAAACTTTCACCAATGATTAGTAGTTGG
>JBBPJL010000274.1:0-21539 GCA_038088675.1 Xanthoconium separans | reverse complement strand
AAAGTGAACCCACTGTAACTATACAAAACAAAGTACATGTTCGCCATTGGTTTGCCAGGATGCAAGCATGCTGCGATCATCTGCACGAATGTTTCTATCCGCATATTCAACAAACCTGCGTCGACATTGATTATCAGAGGGGACTCACGAATCGAGACACCAGAACCTGTAATGGCAGACAATGCTCCCAGGAAGAGGATGAAGACCGTCGCTAGGAGCACGGATATGATGAAGCTCCACCACGGAAAGGTAGAGTGATCCTTATAGATGACAACAAGACCCATTACAAATGATACGACGAATGTGAAATAATACCAGGTGTTTGGGGCATCAGGGTACTGTGAATGCGGGAACGGTCGACGCTTGTTGTCAGAATAACTGTAACCGAAGTCTCACCTTGAGCATTTCAGCATAATGGGGGTCTATCTCTTCCCCCTTCTTGTGTTTCTCCCGCATACCATCGTCGTTCCAAAACTTCCAATTGATGTTTTTCCACGTAAATTCTTGCCACAGCTCACGAAGGCTGGAGGGCGACATCCAGCTCCAGGCATCGCGCAAGTCATCGCGGTTCCAAAGGAGTAAGTGCGTGAATGTAGCTGCCAGCCCCAGGTTTGTGGAAAGAAGATACATAACCCATGTTCCAGCATAGTACGGCAGTCCTTGCTCCGCGAGAAGTTTGGGGTCAACTTCATAATTCGAGTTCAAGATCAATAATTGGTCGTACACGGTACCATTTTCATAGAACAAGAGTTGAGAGAGCTGTAACTTGAAATTGGTGTGATACAAAGACTATAGCATACTGACACATACGAACGGGAAGTTTTGCGATTTCCAGATGTTATTGTAATAGATGCCGACGAAAATGATCCTAACGGGAGCACATCAATAATTCAACAACAGGGAATTCCATTGAGCGCGCACAGACACAATATATATCCAATAAAAGAGGACACCTATTATCGTGTTAGTTATATTCATTTATACCACTTGTCACCTACTTGTGTTCTCAGAGGAGTTGCCATGGCACTACTGGAGATGTACTACCGATTGGGATATCAACCAAGTTACTAGCGTCAGTCTCACGAAAACCGACCTGCCAATCAAAGGAAATGGAGAGTAGGCCGAGTCCTTCATTTCCATTAGATCCGCCAAATACTCGGCTGACTGTCGCGCTGTTTGGAGCAGCGAGACAAAAGATCGAAACGCCAGTGAGAAGAGGGAATATCCACTCCGGGAAGAGCTCCCATATGAAGATTCTGATATTCTGACTTAAGTCATCAACCAAAAGGTTAACATTGTGCACCCACGCTCCGAAGACGACATAAAACATCTTGAGTTTGCGGCGAGCAGTGGGTCCATCACGGAAGAACGCATCGAACATGGAGATAAGTGGAAGCACACCTGGATATAGCATCTTCGAGGGATACAATAGGACCGCTTGTGTTGTCGCAAGACATCAGTGGACGCATTACAAAATCAAGGCAAACTCACGTCTGAGTACACCTCCGATGCCGTAACCAAGGAGCTGGCTTGAAAACAACAAGAAAATGGAGGTTGCAGCGTCGGGGGTCATGTTATAATACAGGCGTTGAACGGCAAGGACTTCGGTCGCGAGTGCAGAGTTTGCCGCTGCACCGGCCATGATAATGATGAAAACGTTCTCCTTTTTGTTGAACGGATGCTGGTCCAGGAAGGTGAGCTTATGGAATGCAGGGATGGTGGAAGCTCACAGGGTTTAGATACCGGAGTAAACCGCGGGGAGGAATGAACGTCTCCATCGCCAATCCCAGAACATAAGAGATGATCGCAAGAAACATCGAGGACACTCCAACAGTTTGCTGACGATAATCATGTGAGATAAAGTAAGCTTGTAGAGGGAACAGTGTGGCATACCGGTTTAAAATAATAGATCTCAGCTGTTTTGTATGGAAATCAGGGAGGAAATATGCAGGAAGATTGACGCACCCAGAGAGCCACCAAAGGCAGAGAGACCAAGTCCGATGAAGAAAGCGCGGAAGGTCCACGGATTGAGGGACGGATCGTCATCGACGGATATGACGTGCGTTGCAATTTCACGTGCACTGTTGAGGACGATGTCTGAGGCATCATCCGTAAGTGGACTCGCTATCTCTACATCTGTCTTTGCGAACTGCGAGTTTTCATCCTTCTCCAAGGATATTTGGTTGGTGGGGCTGGGAACGGTAGTGGGATGGCCGTCCAGCTGGAAATCGGAATCTTGATCGATCATGAGGGGAGGAACCGGGGACCGTGCAGCGGGTTAGGTTGGATGGGGGTGGGTTATTTAAGTATGGTTCTGGCAACGATACGCGATAGCCAGTTAGCTTCCCTTACAAATCAGAGCCCTGTGTCATTGGTCTAGCCATATATTCCGTTGTGGTTCCAGACGAAGAGTGATATAGCGTTGCATGGCATCCCTTCGATGGCTGAACCGAATAAGGCGGAATTCATGTGCAACAAATAAATTGTGTGAACCTGTCAAGAAGTTATGCAACCGATCACCAAAGATTTGACACTTACCAAGGGGGGAATGGGGGGGCATAGCAGGGCATAGCATATAGCTTAGCGTATGTTTTGTGTGTTTCACCAGTATATTTGCAGACACAGCAAGATTCGTGTCCTTCAAGTCTGACCGTATGAGGACCTCAGCCTTGAGTAAGTTCGTGGGAATGACCGTACGATCAATACTAGCAAAACGTCACACGAAGTCACACAACGAAAGTCTCTGTTGATGTGACTGCAGATACAGGACTAGAGGAGGCGGTTTATATACAACGAGAGACGGGGGCATTGGGGCCAAGGGTGCTGGGTAAAGAGTACGAGGCACGTCAATACCTTAGATACGAAACAGGGTGAATAAGCAGCGGTGGTGATAAAGCAAGTAATCAGGCGACAGCTCGGCCGCGTTCAATGGTGTGATCGTTAGATTCGTTACACCCACTCAGTGCAACACAATTACTAAAACCCTTTCTGTTGACGGCAAATTCAAAGTCAAAGGCTTTGAGGCTGCGTGCAACACGGCGTTACCTTTGTCGTCCTAGGCTCTCTGGCTCTGCGTACTGGCAAGTAGCGAACTTGAAACATATTGCAGCAAAGCTTACTTACGTAAGCTCGGCCATTGCGGCTCAGCCTACCTTCTCGCCAAGGGAAATTTGACAAGACTCACAAGAGCCAACCACAGAAGATTCAGATTCAGAATCGGAAGTGAACGCTGCCGCAATTAATCGCCGCTCTATGGGCTTTTGATCGGCTATCTGTTGCCATTCAGAACACGGCGTGGCTGTCAGAAGCGTCGTCACATGCACGAGACGCTTCGACCAGAGGCGACTGTCGGCAACCCAACGTTGCCAACTGGTGCCATAGGCGAAGCCGACCTCCTCTAGTACGGAGTGTCAAGGTCAGGCAACCGGTGCATGACTACCACCAAGGTCGCCTTTGAAGACGACTAATGAGATGTAGAATCACCAAGGATGCTCGTCCAGGAAGGTATGTCACCGTGGCACATTGTGACGCAAAATTGACCCAAGGCATTACTTTCGGTTCCCCCCGTATAAGGATGCCACGGTAAACCTATAGTTCTTATCTTTCAAGTTTCAGTTGGCGTTGCGCTCGACAAGGTGATTAAAGTGCTGGAACGGCTGAGCTTCGCAATGCTCTTTTTGGTGCAATAGGCAGGATTCAAACACCAACGACTCGGATCCGGGTCGAATGATAACGATTGGGTAATCTTGAGTATATACACAGAGCAATCTACCTAGAGCTGGGGGAGGCCGTGAGGGTATTTGCCCAGGAATACAATCGACTCTATTCGTGACAAACGTACTTTGTGACTAATTGTGTCGCAAGAGGGAAATGGCGCAGATTGCAGTACTTTTGTGAATGGAATGTGAGACGATAAGGCTTGGACCACAGCTGTAGTCGTGATTTATCCAAGCGTGATCAACCGCCATTGCCTGTTCTCCACCCGAACCCAGTCTGCTTCCGAAGCGGATGTTTGGCCTATGCGATAAGCCACACCATCCTTCCACTCGATAGCCAAGAGTATCAATGTTTTGCGGGAACTTGCTGCGACGACGATAAAGTCCTGTTGCACCACTGTTTCGGTGCTTGGATCCAGGACAAAGCTGGAATGAGGGAACACCATATACCCTGCCCATGCACTCCAGATAGCCCTCAAATTCGCAAAACTTGTCCAGAAGCGTAACTGGCCAGTTCGCAGAGGAAGATCATGATGCATGTGAGATTGAACCAGCTCAGACTGCTGTTCGTTTTTCCATAAAGCTTGACCGTGGACGCCTGGATGGTCCGGCCACAACCACTCTTTGATTCTGACCAGCCGGTGTTTGCTATCCACTATATTGAAATGAATCACAGGTCGGACCTGATCGTTCTCCCCGGCGTGAAAAAAGGGAAGGTGGATCTGATCCTCGCCTGACCAGGCTGCCCAACTCCAGGAAGGAATTGGCATCACTTTGGCGGAACTGTTACCATCCAAAATGGGAACTTCAACGTGGTTTCGTGCGAAATGACCTGTGCAATCCCACGTCAATGCGTATGAAAAAAGTGATTCTGGGTGGCCCCAGAAGTATGAATCGTTGTGGATGGTGGCGAGAGTCTCAGAAACACCGTTAAACGCGTTCAGGATATCGGTTTTATAGGTCATGTGACGCTGGCGGTAAGCGGCGAGAAACGTGTAGTAGAGATTAAGATATGCTGATGGTTCCAGAGGGTCGTGGGATAGATGGTCCGCAGCGATGCTGTCAATAATGGAGGGATGAAACCAGTGGATGTCCTCGGCCTTTTCCAGAGCTCGTTCTTCTGAATATGACGCAACACGACAGCTCCAGTAAACTTGACTCTCAGAGAATACCAGCACTTTGTCAGATAAGACTTGTTCCTGAAACGTCCATGCACGCTGAGACCATGTCGAGTTGCTGGATTTGTCCGGTTTCTCGATGGTAGTCAGGAGCTCACAGTTGTCAAGCTTCAAAATCTTCTGAACCTGACCACGGCTTCCCTGATCAATACCTGGAAGGCCACTGTTCGCGTGATCCCCAGCGGCAGCGATTATAGTGAATAGAGCTCCCGAGTAGATTGTCCCCATCCGCATGATCTCCTCCCCCATCATCCTCCAGTTGTCTTGTATGATACAAAGAGAGTCTACCCATAGATAGCGCTCTCCGATGGCATGAACTAGAGTGATTGCGTCTCGAATGGTCGCAGGGATGAGGAACGAGCGAAAAGAACCTCGTTTCCGAAGTTCTGCGGTGTTCTCTGCGAGATGGGTGAATACGGGAGTCGTGCCCCAGACGTAGCTTAGAGCAACGTAGCGACATCGCGAGGGTGTATCCACAAGGCGTGACTCGATCACGTCAACCAGGAAAGTCGGTCCTCTGGCACCCTTTCCCTGAGATTGAACGGAAGGCATGCACTTCTTGCCATGCTGGTGTTCGCACAGGTGAAGCCATGTACGGATGAGCGGTATATTCACTTGGGCGGAAACATATCTGCCACCGATCATCCGTAGATATTCTTGTTCTGCGTGCGGGGAAGCCTTATCCATGAATGCTTCGGCATCGGAGCTGGCTTTGACCTTGACCTGGTCATTTAGCATCGTCTGAGAAAACCCGATTTTGACCGACCTGGAAATTCAAGATGTAGTGACTCGATCGAGCACTTTTTGCTTCGAGTTGCCAAGGAAGGGCGGGCCCGTGGTATTGGCCCGCCTCAAATGTATCAAAGATCACCGAAGTTTGTGTGAAATGGAAGTGCGTGATGTTGGGATCTCGAGCCCTGATATCCGCAGGCACCTGGAAGCTACAGAATTCCTCATTTTCCTTGATGCGACATTCACCACCAAGGTCCGAGGGTTCTTGATCCAGGCTTTCCGCGACTATTTTGCAGAATTCACAGATCAAGCGCCGCCTTTTGATTTCCTCAACGGATCCGAAGACGCGTCCTGGTTCGTATTTATGGGGTATTGGGGGTATTGAACAGGGCAGTGGGTTACAGCAAGGATAGAGCCAATGTGTCAAGCGATGCATGTCCAGGAAGTTCGAGCACACCTCGCAGAGTTTCGCATTCGTGGTCATCGAAGATGCAGCTACTGCCAGTGGCATCATGATTGTCCAAAGTACTAATGGCGTGTCTTGTTTGCCAGACCGTACGTTGTCAATTATTTTTAGCCAAGCAAGGCTCACACGGTAACCAGTCACCGGGCCTTGTTCACGACGACGACGGCGGAGGCGCGTTGCACAAGCAAAGCAACGGCAATATCGATATGCATGGCGCCATGTCGATCATGGCGCAGCCGTACCCCACCACATCCCGTCCTGTTATCCAACGACGACAACATGACGTCGTCATCACGTTGACTTGTGCACCCCGGGGGCGTGGCGATGGTACCAGCGTAGTGGCCCCATTGGAACGTCCACATCGTTGTTGTCGCCGTATCGCGCTCGACTCGTGCATGGGCATGCAGCTACATCGTTGTCGTACTCTGCACCGCGATTAGTCTCGGAAACCGGCTCCATGTCCCGCAGCGTTGACTAAGTGAAGCTTCATTGCGATCTCGAACCCTGTTTTCCATCTCGCAAATATCAGTCTGATCTAGGGAGTCTTATAGAATGGGAATAGGATATTCTTTGCCCGACCAACGTCCCTTGGCTTCTGGCCAGCCCAGCCCTCAAACGTTCCTTGCTATGGCTCCGTTTCCGACTTTTTGTTGACACATCACGGTAACGTGTACAGTTCGAGGCGTTTGTCCACATTTTGTATTGGCATCCCTAATCTTCTCTAGACTCTTGCAGATTGATGTCCGACGCTGTTACCATCAATGTCCACCAGAACCGTCTGACGGTCTCTAGCGGCCCGACAGCTTCACACTGTCAGCGAGAGTGCATCTACTTATACGGCCACTCTGGGAATGTAAGGGCATCCGTTTGGGAGACGAGGGTCATTGTAAGTACATGTTCTGATCTTTGATCGGCCCCGGACGCTGACCGCAGTGAGTCAGCCCAAGATGCGATTGACACACTGTACTTCTTGGAGTCATTCACTCCCTCTAACCGCCGTCTTGTTAACCCTCGGCAGGATTCTGGAAGATGAACAGTATCGCAGCCAACTTTGTTAGTGAGTCAATGGTGATCGACGCAACGATGTTAATGTGGCAACGAGAGCCACGTTTTCCATAGTGGTAGCGATGCCCAGAACGTACTTGTGCATTTACCAGTGGAATATGAGACAACGCGCGCTTGAATCACCTGAGTGATTTACCCAAGTGTGATCGCCGCTACCAGAAGGTCCAGAACCCAGCTGCTTCTCGAATGGATCTTCGTCTTGTGCGATAAGCCGCACCATCTTTCCACTCGACAGCCCAAAAGTTTCCATGTTTTGTGATGACTTGCTGCAATGACGACGAAATCCTGTCGCACAGTTTCGGAGTGGTTTGCGTCGAGGAGCATATATCCTTCCCACAGTACTTCTGGTGTTGGATAACCCTCAAACTAATGAGACTTGTCCATAAGCTTACTCAACTAATGACCCCCACGTTTGCTTCCGAAGGTGTTTGCTCAATTATCAATTACATACATACTTCAATATTATCCGCGTCTTTCATCGCGCAGGAAAACCAGCCGCAGTTCTCTTTGCTCTTGGTTGTAATCGTTCCGATGGCTCCTGCTTCAGGGTCTAAATATACGATACTATATTTTAGTCGTGGAAATCAGACTGATTTCATTCACCGGGGAGATAGATCGATCGGCATCACTAGACGATGCCAATAGTGAATGTGAGACGGCAAGACAGCGTCCCCGATCCACATGGGACCTTCTTGAAACGAATCGTCATCCATAGCGTCGATCATGTCGTCGATCTCGTGGATCACTTGGTCTGAAGGGATGGGAAACACCTATTTCAGTTTCACGTTTCTAAGCAAATAAAATACATTAAGTACCTCGATTTGATGTCTTGAGGCGCCAGCGCCATGCCGCCGTATCGTTCTTCTCGACAAGCGCTTCCTTCTGATGCAATTCTTTCAAATAGTCATACTGTATTGTCTTGGAGATACGGTCCCGTAATATCACTGGAATAGTGCGTCGCATGAGTCCCAACATCCATGAAAGAGGGCGAGTAGGTCTTACCGTTCTGAGCCAAAATACGCAGCGCGTAGGCAGGCCCCATCATAAACGACGGGGACCTGGGGGTTGAAAAGTCCGGGAATTTCTTTTGCGCTTCACGCATGTCAGAGCTTCGTAAGTTGCCTGGCATGCATGGCCGGATCAGGGAATAACCTTCCGGAAGAAGCATCTCTACAATCTCGGGGACGCGAGCGCTGATGGCCTCCACGCCGTATTCTGAAGTTGAAAAAAATTAGATAAATTGCCGAATCGAACCCATGAATGCATACCCGTCTGCGCCAACGCGGAAAGGATATTCGCCCCTGCTTTCTGAACTTTCCGCACCGGGTCCTTCAGATGTCTCAGGCCCGTATCGCAAAGCTCCCGAGTCCACGGATACTGCGGCTCTGGGGCGTGCATGAGCAACTATGAAGGTGTCGTCGTTCAGATACATACCACATGACTGGAAGGTGACTAAGTACATCAGAGCGGACCGCGTCGCCTTCTTGTTGCACATTTCTAGCTTATCGGTTAAAATATTGATGACATCGCGACTCATAATCTCTTGACGCAAATCGGCTGACCCAAAAGAATCAGCACGCGGAGCCAGATCATCCACGACAATAGAAATCCATTACCGTTCTGCATCAACTCTCTGAAAACGTGGAATCCTTGGAACTGGCCCACAGCATTGTCAAAATAGTCTTCTCTCATCATCGTAATGATGTGTTGTGGAAGTCTGTTGTCATCCTTGATATACTCCAGGTCGGCTAGTGTAGCTCTGAGCAATGCGAGTCCGATTGGAGATCATTCCACTCACGGTATTTCAAACAGGTAACCAGTGCGAGGGCAGCAAGTAGTGCAGTGTCCTTACGTCGCAGCTGACTGACGAAAATGTCCAACAATTCAATCTCGCGGTAATGTTCGCGGATGATCGTACCTGATAAATCATGAGTTCATGTCTTCATAGCATTCATAGGAAACTCACTGTCGCAGAGCTTCAGAAGGGTGATCGTAGCAGCAGCGCGTTCCAGAGCATTCTTCTGCCGGACAGCAGCGGCTTTCAGCGCTCCAATGAGCCTTCTGTGTCCTGCAGTTAGTTTTGTGGCACCTGATGAAAAGATTGAATTTGAACATTAACGCCTCGATGAACATCTCTTACCGAGCCCAAAAATGTTAAACAATATCTCCCGTTCAAGGTCTGGATGGTGAGCTAAGCAGAGCAGGGCACTGGCGAAGTTTGTGCTAACGTGAGCATTGCGAATGTTCAATTGATCTGAAATGCTGGTGAGCAAAGACACCCAATTCGGACGACTCGCTACCTACTTGGATGATCCGAGTCGTATAGAGCAAGGCATATCTCCGCAGCAAGGGGACCAATCAGTTGTTTCTTACTCGCCAATTGATTGATCTTAGATTCTACTACAGAACACGCAGCTCTCCCTGACCTCCTCGTTATTCCCCACTCAGCGACAAAAATGAGAGAGCTTACCTTCAGGAATTCGGACAAGAATCGACACCATGCGCAACGCCGCAATTAGATGGAGTGGGTCTAAAAAGACATTTAGTCCCAACGCGATCGTAAATCTAGTCCTTACCCTTGACCTCCAATATCCGAGAAAGCCTGGGCATCGTGTCACCCGGTGGGATGGACATTAATTTCTCGATGATGGTCAGCCGGATGTCGACTAACGAATCATCAGCAAGTCTCGAAATGCACGATGATCACCACCAACCACACTGCAACAAACAGTTCAAACCGTCCACTGCCAATACAAAATGCATCTGCGCTGCTCCAATGGCCTTAACGAATGAATCGACAAGAGTTTTTAAGATGTCTTCGGTGAGTATGTGTTCTCGGAGAATCTGGTGTTCCGTCAGCAGCCTCAGAAGAGCAACAACTCTGGGACCATCCCGGTACTTAAGGTGGTCCATAACGTATTCAAGATAGCTCCTCGCATCCACTAATATATCCTCGGAAATCGACACGCAGCTATTCGGGTGTGCCTCGAGATCGCAGGCTGCAACAGGAGGTTACACACGACATGACGCACGTGCTCGAGATAAGAGTCTCACATGCTTCGTGATAAGCGACGATCGCGACAAGCCGAACAACCGTCGCGCATCCATTGTCGTTCATGAGCTCCGTAAGCTTGCCTTGCCAACCAGGTACGTCCTTTACGCTTTGTTTCCCCTCCCCTGAGGCGACAGGAAATGTAAGTAACAAGCGGATCGAAGCGGAAAGACTCACTGAATCGAAACATGAACAGCATCTTGTCAATTATGTTTGGCGGAGCCCCCTGCTGGATACCTAGGGAGTAGATCAACTCTTCTGCTGCACTATTGTCAAAGAGTTCCGTCTCCCAGATTCCGCCATCCAACTTTGCATCTTCCAATCCAGGCAGTATGATGGGTATGTCGAAACCTTCCCCTAGCGTCGCCTTCGGCTTGTACGCATGTGCATACAAAACGGAAGCGTGGATCTTTTGACCGGGTATGATACGGCGTGGTTGCTGCTGCTGGAAGTGAATGGTGGATACATATTCGGCAGTTATCGAATTAGTAATGCCAAAACCGAGATCCTCAGGAAGCCAGACGATGTCAGTCGGCGTCAACACGAGACCGCTGGCAGCCGCTTCTCGACGCATCCACAATAATGAGACGTTCCCAAGTTGATGATGCCTCCCTGTTTTGTTCTCGCCACCTCTGCCTGACATGTCAGTTAGATCAGAGTTTGGTAAAGCGTACCCACACGTCTGAATGGCTGCCAGCAAACCAGACCTCCTTGATGTCAAAGCCCTTCTTCTTATCCGCCAAGAGATCAGATCCATTACCGTTCAGTGAAACCCCACTGTACTTGAGGTCCGCTAGAGAGTTTATCTCGTGGACATATTGCGGCATGAACTTGACCCGAAGCTCATCCAGAGCGAGAGCGTGGCGGAAATGACAAGCATGTTCCGCAGACGAATATTTCGAAAGGGGAACATCTTGTGGTAAAAAGCCTATAGTGTCCCTGACCGAGCGATCAGTAATGAGCGCCATTCGACCGACGCAAGTTATGTGATTACCACAGTCCGACAAAGTGGACTCTCATGTCCTGCCAGCAAAACCGCTTATTGAACCCCCTCGCAGCTTGCCTGGCCTTCTGCCCTCCGGAACGACTCGACTTATATAAGTCGTAAGCTCTGCCAACATGTTCGTCAAGATCATGCAAGCAGCATAACAGATGCTCACTCCTCAAACTTGTCCTTGTTCGATGGTGTTATCAAGCCGACCTGAAACACGTGTTCAGTTCCACAACAAAATTGGGGAGCAATCTGGGTGTCACCTCGTATATCATGGCTGCAAGCATTCGTACTTGGTATGCCCCTCGAGAGAAACCTATGCGGTGGTCGGTTGCCAGGACTACGACGAAAAATGAAACCAACCGAAGAGATATATCTGGTCCCCCATTGCATACCTCTCTGCTAGCCAGCGATACGACTCTTTGATATTTTTCTCCGTATTCCTGTTCCCAGGATTGGATTACATGGAAAAGTAGACTGATGAGTACGAACCGTGCAAACGCCTCGTCAACCGCGTCACGGAGGGCTGCTTTCTTCGATTTAGGGTGAGTGTCAACTCCACCCGAATAGTGTGCGTATTGGTCTGGGCTAGTCGTTTCCAGATCGATCTTGGTGAACAATTTCGACACATTGGTGTTCTGACTATAGACATCAGCGAGAAAATGACATTAAAGTAACAATCGCCAATACGTTTGCATTACCAATGCATGCGACAAGATTCTTCGTACTCTTCTTCTGTTGTCGCCTGCACTGAGGGCATCTGAACGGTGTTGGTGTTGAAGTGGCCATCGGTACAGAATATCACATGTCACTGATGGAAAGCATAAATGTATGCGGTGCATGTGATGTGACAAGACCGTGACCACCTTCACCGCAGTTTGGCCAAAACTTTGAATTATTCGCCAAGATCGACCTCCAAAATCGTACATATCAT
The DNA here is from genome assembly GCA_038088675.1 of Xanthoconium separans. NCBI lineage: Eukaryota > Fungi > Basidiomycota > Agaricomycetes > Boletales > Boletaceae > Xanthoconium > Xanthoconium separans. The sequence continues at coordinate 9,405 of JBBPJL010000274.1, read as the reverse complement.
CGATCGCTATGGAGAGAGCAGTGTTTCTGATAAATTTGACATGGTGGTCGCATGGTTTGTACTCGTCATGAATTCTCAACTCTTTCGTGGAAGATGACGTCGAGTGGCAGGAGTATCGTCAAGGATACATATGGTTGGCTAGCACGGACGTATCAAGAAGGAGATAAGATATATTTTTTCGGTAGGTTTCCTTCCTCATTACCATCGATGCATACGACGAGATTCTTTGTATTCTTCTGTTGTCGCTTGCACTCAGGGCATCTGAACGGTGCTGGTGAAGTAGCCATCAGTATGTGGGATCCAATGGGAGAGCGTAAATAATACTGGTTCTACAATTACATAATATTAGAGATTTGGACTCCGCCTTGGTCGACTCGGAAGTTCTAGTGTTCCACAAGGTGGCCACGCGGCGACAAGATCATTCGTGCAGCATTTCTCGGCGTTTAACACGGTTTGCAGGTCAAGTCGAGTCGGGACATCCACCGTGTCGTCATCAGTGAGACGAGCTATAACGTTATCGCTTGACGAGTTCTAAAAGCATAACCGAGGCAAATGGCGAACCGTGATTGGAGGACATCTGGCTAAAGGAAATTACATAAGGTAAGTACATGTGAATAGGAATAGGTGGGACAGTGGCTTACCTCCAGTCGAGTGGTACGAGACTGGAGGAAAGGTGAATGCGGTACGCGAGTGTTGTGTCGCTTGTTACCACTCGGCACCTTTTTCGGCTAATTAGTAGAGAACAAACGCAACCCTCAAAAGCTCCGAGTGGTAACAAGCGAGCTACAACTCCGGTACGCGTCAAGTATCAAGTATACGCAATGTCCGTAAAAGGAAAGGTAGTAAAATAATAGTAAATAAATGTGTATCGTAACGGAGGGCTAGATCTCCAACACACGGCAAGGGTCAGAATACCAATGTGTTGAAATTATTCGCTAAGATCGGCCTGGAATCGGTACAACCTGGGTGCGGTCCTGCTCCACATTGGTCATTGAGATCGTTTCTCTACAATGCACCGCGATGGATCCGTGGCGGTGATCACTGCCCTCCCAGTCGTACTCGGGGTCCGCGATCCTCGGTGTTGCCTTAGCCACGCCGATTCATGTATCTGTCTACGCAGTCAGGTGGGTCAACGCTTACCATATACACATCATGATCATTGACGTGGACGGTCATCGTAGCTTCTCGAGACGGCGGGTGTTACGCCATCTAGATGGCCGAGTCTTGGAATATCTCCATGATACCGTTGTCCAGCCCATCTTGGACGACCATAGCGCGGCATGCCATCCAGAGGTCTGTGCCACGGCTCCACAGAACATCGAGGATCCTCCGAGTGAATACGAAGACGAAGGCTCTCAACCTGAGGGATTAACGCCTCCTCAGAGAGGTGGTGAGCAACCGAGACGTCGATGTTGGAGTGACGCAAAGCGCAGGGTAGTGGGAACGGGCAGCCGATACCTGGAAAGGCCTGGTGCGTGGAATCTGGCTGATTCTAGACATTGGTGTGTCATGATTCACGTTTAGAGTTGACCGCAAGCGTAAAGGATGTTGACTCGGGCATTGGACTCCATCATGTTTGATACGTTCTTTAGTCTTGATACAACTTACTAGGTGCACACACATTCTTATACCCTGGCTTTACTGCCAAGCGTCTACTATACCAACACACGTACTCGTACTGCTGATGGAATCCACACACGATTGTCGCTGTCGAGGTGCCAGCGAATCCTACGAGTGAGCATGCGCAAGTGGAAAATCGTGTTGATAACGTGCCATAATATATTCTTCAGACGGTTCATGACGCTATTAACGTTCCCGTACCGTCGATAGATTGTGTGGGCGGGAGCCGAGGTTCCTCATACATTGTGGAAATGGACTTGAAGGCGACTATCAGAAAACCACGATGTTCGGGCTGAACAGAGGTGATTCGGTGTATATCAGGTGCCGAGGAAGTCGTCCTTCGGCGTTTGCTACTACACGGCCAGGCCTGACTCCGGCGACGCGACGGCAAACCTCGAGCTCAGTAACACTAGTTTATAACACTGTCGAGAACTCGGATTAAATGATTCACAGCTGTGGATAAGTCCCACCGATCTCGATCTCACTCAATAGATCTGCGTAGTCTCGGCTGTCTTTCGCCACCAACTTCAAGCCACGTTTCCGTCATCGACTGAACCACAAATGGAGCATGTCCACCTAAAGGTGCTTTGCCGTCGAGCGGATCCAGCGTATTCTCTCCTTTACGGGTCGCTGGACTATTTTCATCTTCGAGCTGTCCAGTTTTCGTGGTTTCTAGATCGAGAATGATAAATTACCCACCATATATATATAACCAGCACTATCTCACTCACCAGAACTTTGGGGTGCGGGTTCTTCCGTAGGCCCAACGTCCTGCGATCCGTCACCTTCTTTAAGTGCATCCTAAATAGAGGGTGGCTAAGTTCCAACTTCGACGTCAAATTGATCCAATTCCACCCACCAGACCCTTGGTTTTCGGGATCGGAACGTTCTGAGAAAGGCCTGTTTCGAGAACTTGAGAAGTTTCGTCCGCATGTCCAGTCGAGAGACCTTTGGCCTCGCATGGTCCACGAATTCTCCCGGGGGCTGCCGGGTCGGGATTACTTTGACTAAAACTTTTCTTACGTGGCAGATGCGAGCAGCTATCCTGAGGTGAAGGTACCGATGTGAGGGGTTCCTGAGGGGTTTCGTCCCCATGTCCAGTCGAGGGACCTTCGGCCTCATCGGCAGCCCCCGGGTTAGCATTACAACTCTTCTTGCGTGGCAGACGTGAAGATACCGACGTGAGGGGATCCTGTGAGGTTTCATCCACAGGTTCAGTTGAGGGACCTTCGGCCGCGTCTGGCACAGGCCGTTTCTCGAGGTTTTCGGGGACAGAAAGACTCTCACGTGGCTCGTGCGAGCGGCTATCCCGAGGTGAAGGTTCCGACGTGAGGGGATCTTGAGCTTCGTCCACATGTCCAGCTGAGGGACCTTCGGTCTGGTCTGGCACAGGCTGTTTCTCGGGGGTTTCTGGGACAGGATAACTCTCACGTGGCTTATGCGAGCGGCTAGCCTGAGAGGAAGGTACAAACGTTGGGGGTTCCGGAGGGTTTCCGTCCACATGTCCAGTTGAGGGACCGGCCTCGTCTGGCTCAGACTTTCTCTCGGGGTTCGCGGGGACAGGATGATTCTCAGGTGGCTCATGTGAGCGGCTATCCTGAGGTAAAGGTTCCGACGTGGGGGTTTCCTGAGGGGTTTCGTCTGCATGTCCAGTTGAGTGACTTTCCACCTCGCCTGGCAAAGGCTGTTTCTCGGGGTTTGCAGCGACAGGGTGGCTCTCACATGGCTCATGCGAGGAGCTATCCCGATGGGAAGATACCGACGTGGGGGGATCCTGAGGGGTTTCGTCCACATGTCCAGTTGAGGGACCTTCGGCCTTGTCTGGCACAGGCTGTTTCTCGGGGTGTGCGGTGTGACTGTCACGTGGCTCAAACGAGCAGCTATCCTGAGGTGAAAGTACCGATGTCAGGGACCTGAGCATCCATGTCAGGAATCACGACTTGACAGCTCCCCGTTACGCACCCGGACACCCGGACAGACACATCGATCGGCATCACAAGACGATGCCAATAGTGAATGTGAGGCTGCAAGACAGCGTCCCCGACCCACGCGGAACCTTCTTCCAACGAATCGTCATCCACGGCTTTGATCATCTCGTCCAACATTGTAATTACTTGGGCTGAAAGGATGGGAAACACCTATGTGGGTTTCACGTTTCTGTTCGAATGAAATACATCAAGTACCTCGATTTGGTGTCTTGAGGCATTGGCGCCACGCAGCCATATCTTTCTTCTCGACAAGCGCTCCGTTCTGATGTAATTCTTTCACATAGTCGTATTGTGTTGTCTTGGAGATACGGTTCCGTAATATCGCTGGCATAGTGCGTCCCATTAGTCCCAACATTCATGAATGAGGGCGAGTAGGTCTTACCGTTCTGCGCTAAGGTACGCAGCGCGTATGCAGGTCCCATCATCCACGATGGTGACTTGGGAGTTGAAAGAGTGTTTGAAACTTTCTTTTGTGGGTCAGATTTGTTAGACGACGTCGAGTTAACTTGGTTCTGTGGAAAAGTGGGCCGGCGGATCAGCGAATAACCCTCCGGAAGAAGCATCTCTACGATCTCGGGGACTCGAGCTCTGATGGCCTCTACGCCATATTCTGAAGTTGAACAACTTTAGATAAACCCCTGAGTAGGACCCATGAATGCATACCCGTCTGCGCCAACGCGGAAAGGATATTCACCCCTGCTTTCTGAACTTTCCATGCCGGGTCGTTCAGATGTCCCAGGCCCGTATCGCAAAGGTCCCGAGTCCACGGATACTGCGGCTCTGGGGCGTGCGTGAGCAACAATGATCCGGTATTGTCATTCACATACCACTTGATCGGAAGGTGTCTAAGCACATCAGAGCGGACCGCGTCGCATTCTTGTTGCCGATTTCCAGTTTGTCGGTCAGAATCTTGATGATATCGCGACTCATAATCTCTTTACGCAAATCGGCTGACCCAAAAGAATCAGCACGCGGGGCCAGATCATCTGGGACGATAGGAATTCATTACCGTGCTGCATCAACTCTCCGAATACCTGGAACCCTTGGAACTGGCCTACAGCATCGCCAAAATAGTCCTCTCTGATCATTGTAATTATGTGTTGTGGAAGCCTTTTGTCATCCTTGATGTACTCCAGGTCGGCTAGCGGAACTCTGAGCCATGCGAGTCCGATAGCAGACGATTCCACCCACGATATTTCAAACAGGTAACCAGTGCGAGTGCAGCGAGTAGTGCGCTGTCCTTGCGTCGCAGCTGACTGACGAAAATATCCAACAAATTGATCTCGCGGTAATGTTCGCGGATGATCATATCTGATGAAATGTGAGTTCATGTCTTCATATCATTGATAGTAAACTCACTATCACAGAGCTTCAGAAGGGCGATCGTAGCAGCAGTGCGTTCACGAACATTATCCTCCTTGAGAGCAGCGGTTTTCAGCTCTCCAATGAGCCTTCTGTGTCGTGCTTTTAGTTCTGTGGTACCTAATGAAAAGCTTGAGTTCAAACTTCATAGTTTATTGGAGATGTTCTGATGAATATCGCGTACCGAGCTCAAAAAGGTTGAACAATATCTCCCGTTCAAGGTCTGGATGGTGGGCTAGGTAGAGCATGGTACGGACGAAATTGCTGCGAACGTGCGCATTACGAAGATTTAGTTGATCTGAAACGCTGGTGAACAAAGGCACCAATTCGGACGACTTGCTACCTACTTGATTGATCCGAGTCGTATAGAGCAAGGCATATCTCCGCAGCAAGGGGACCAATCAGTTGTTTCTTACTCGCCAATTGATTGATCTTAGATTCTACTACAGAACACGCAGCTCTCCCTGATTCCTCATCATTCCCCACTCAGCGAAAAAAATGGGAGAACTTACCTTCAGGAATTCGGACAAGAATAGAGACCATGCGCAACGCAGCAATTAGATTGAACGGGTCTAAAAGACATTTAGTCCCAACTCGATCGTAGATCCAATCCTCACCCTTGACCTCCAGTATCCGAGAAAGCCTGGATATCGTGTAACCCGGTGGGTTGGACGTTAATTTCTCAACGATGGTCAGCCGGATGTCGGCTAACGAATCATCAGCAAGTCTCGAAATGCACGATGATTACTACGAACCGCACTGCAACAAACAGTCCAAACCGTCCATTGCCAATACAAAGTGCCTCCTCGCCGCTCCGATGGCCTCATCGAATGAATCGACAAGAGCTTCCAAGAAGTCTTCGCTGAGGATGCGCTCTCGGAGAATCTGGTGTTTCGTCAACAGTCTCAGAAGAGCAACAACTCTGGGACCATCCCGGTACTTGTGGTGATCCATAACGTCTTTAAGGCAGCTCCTCGCATCCACTAATATATCCTCGGAAATCGACACACAGCTATTCGGGCATGCCTCGGAATCGCAGGCTGCAACAGGAGGTTATACATGACACAACGCACGTGCTCGAGAAAAGAGTCTCACATGCTTCGTGATAAGCAACAATCGCGACAAGCCGAACGACCGTCGCGCATCCATCGTCGTTCATAAGCTTCATAAACTTGCCTTGCCAGTCAGGTATGTTCCTTACGCTTTGTCTTCCCTCACCTGAGCCGACAGAACATGTAAGTAACAAGCTGATCGAAACAAATAGACTCACTGAATCGAAGCATGAACAACAACTTGTCGAGGTTGATTGGTGCAACCCCCTGCTGGATACCTAGGGAGTAGATCAACTCTTCTGCTGCACTATTGTCAAAGAGTCCCGTCTCCCAGATTCCGCCATCCAACTTCGCATCTTCCAATCCAGGCGGTATGATGGGTATGTCGAAACCTTCCCCTAGCGTCGCCTTCGGGTTATACGCATGTGCATACAAAACGGAAGCGTGGATCTTTTGACCGGGTATGATACGGCGTGGTTGTTGCCGGTGGTAACTACCAAATGTGAAACCAGTTTCGCCAAGACGAGATGTCACGACTCTCACCGGAAGGCCCTCTTACCAAGACCGCTATAGGATACTTGGTGCATAGCGGATACATATTCCAAGGGACGCCACGCATTGGTCATCGAATTAGTAATGCCATGATCAAGATCTTGAGGAAGCCAGACGATGTCAGTCGGATTCAACACGAGACCGCCAGCAGCCGCTTCTCGACGCATCCATAACAACGGGACGGTTCCGGGTCGATGATACCTCCCTGTGTTGTTCATGCCACCCCTGCGTGGCATGTCAGTTAGATGAAGGTCCGGTGAAAGTGTACCCACACGTCCGAATGGCTGCCAGCAAACCAGACCTCTTTGATGTTAGAGTCCTTCTTCTTGTCTGCCGAGGGATTGCCATCTGAAACCCCACTCAGTTCACTTGTGGAACTCATGGCTTTTCTATTGCCGGGGGAGGTATTTGTGTACCTGAAGTCCGCTAGAGAGTTTACCTCGTGGAAATATTCCGGCATGAACTTGACCCGAAGCTCATCCAGAGCGAGAGCGTGCCGGAAATGACAAGCATGTTCCACAGACGAAAATCTTGAAAGGGAAATATCTTGTGGTAAAAAGCCTACGGAAGAAACAGTATCCCTGACCAAGAGATCAATAATGAGTACCATTCGACCGACGCAAGTTTGGCAATTACCACACTCCAATGAAGTGGACCCTCATGTCCTGCCAGCAAAACCGCTTCTTGAACCCCCTCGCAGCTTGCTTGGCCTTCTGCCCTCCAGAACAACTCGACTTATAGCACTCGTAAGCTCTGCCAAAACGTTCGTGAAGATCGTGCAAGAAGTATAACAGTTGCTCACTCCTCAAACTTGTCCTTGTTCGACGGTGTCATCAAGCCGACCTGAAACACGTGTTCAATTCCATAACAAAATCGGCGAGTAACCTGGATCTCACCTCGTATATCATGGCCGCAAGCATTCGTACTTGGTATGCCCCTCGAGAGAAACCTATACGGTGGTCGGCTGCGAGGACTGTGACAAATAATGAAACCCACCGAAAAGATATATTTGGTCCCCCATTGCATACATCTCTGCTAGCCAGCGATACGACTCTTTGATATTTTTCTCCACATTCCTGCTCCCAGGTACTGCATTATTTGGACAAATAGAGAATGATGAGTACGAACCATGCAAACGCCATGTCAACCACGTCACGAAGGGGTGTTTTCTTTGATTTAGCGTGAGCGCCAACTCCACCCGCATAGTGCGCGTATTGTTCTGGGCTAGTCGACTCTAGATCGATCTTGGCGAACAATTTCGACACATTGGTGTTCTGATCAGTCATCAGCAAGAAAATGAAATGAGCAACAACCACCAATACCTTTGGATTAGCATTACCATCGATACATACGACAAGATTTTTCGTACTCTTCTTCTGTTGCCTGATGCACTGAGGGCATCTGGATGGTGTTGATGAAGTAGCCATCGGTAAATGGGATACGGTATGTCGCAGGTTAGTGGAGCATATGCTGAAAAGTCGTATTTCGGGAGCGAGACGCGAGCGACGCGGAACAGATTCGACAGAAGGTTTCGATCCGTCCGCGCGACCGTCCCGTGAAGAGAAGTCATTCGTGATAGCGAAAGTGGCGACGAGATAAACTATGTACTGTACAGTTCTTAGATAAGCGGTAAGTGCACGGTAGGATCTAACGTCATGTGATGTGACAAGATTGTGACCAACTTCGCTGGTTCGTTGTGTTCATTCAGTGGACATCAGCCATATCATTTGGTGGGAGTAGGGACCACGCGGGTTGGATCCCCGCATGGCATCGCATGGGAACAACAAAGTCAGTCTAGACCTACGAAAGTGGTCAGGCATGCTGGCTCAGGGGTGGGAGCATGTCCCTTGTGACCTCTGCTGAAATCACGTTCAATCAGGAATCTCCCCCCTCCCCACCCTCATTCTCCCATATAAGCAACCCACATTGTGGAGGGTCAGCATCGTGCTCTTTGTACTCCCTCTGTCTGGTGCTGTGGGTAGTTCCCTAAACGACTCTAAGGTAGGCTGGCGGTTGGGGTAGTGGTAAGCCCCCTGACGAGAGCTTTTGCAGGCTTGAAACCACTATCTCCCTGCCCCCCTTTCTGCCCCTCCTGTACTGTGCTGAGTACAGCCACCCCTATCACAGGTCCGAATCCTAGGAGATGGATGCCCAGCGGACAGTGCAAGCAGATAGTATGTACCTCAGTTCCCTCTCTCGTACACTGACTATGAACCAGGCCCAAAGGGCCTGGTTCAGCCATTGTGCTTGTCGCTGGAGCTGCTAAGTGCCAGCCACTGCACCAGGACCCCTGACACCCCTCAGAAGTCCTTTGCAACTGATGCCCAGCCTGGCCTCCCTGGCCACATCGCACCAACACGTGTGACGGGTTATGTAGTCTAAACGTCTGCTGGATTACAATGCTTTGGCTACAAGTTGAGGAGCCAGCAGTGCGATGGGGTGAGTCTTTACTCCCCCACAATGTTGGTCAGACAGTCAAACAGATTTCACAGCAAAATCTTTCATCCCTTTCTGAGTCACAGACCAAGTTGCAAGTGCCGCTTCTAAGATGCATGCATACTAATACATTAGAAATACCCACAAGGTGGCCATTAAATTGGCGACTGCAGCGAAACCAATCGCCGCATTGGATTGTCCATCAGCAAACTAGCCCATGGCTAGACAGGACTGGACAATATAGCACAGGTTGGACAGGTCCCAGTCACACCCTTGGCACCACTTTTCAGATGGTGGAGGTTTCTTACAGACCAATTATGCTCCACATACACAATATGTCTGAGAGACTGCCATTAATGTATCTGAGAGACAGCTGCCTCCGAATAAATGCCCCA
>JBBPJL010000273.1:0-21557 GCA_038088675.1 Xanthoconium separans | reverse complement strand
CACCTCTCGCTCACTTTTAAACTAGATGACCAATGTCAAGTCTGCATTTGCTTTGCTCACCGGGACAAAGCAGACCTGTAAAAAAGGAATAACCATAGGACAGGACCCAAGTCTGACTTGTAGTCATCATCGCTCGCAAGGTCTTTCACGATCGTTCTCAGACTCGGAGCAAGGGTTTCACCATGAAGAGAGAATACCTTCCACCAGTCGACCAAAGACACTTCAAGGTGAGCGCTTGCGATTGGGCAGAACAGACAATGCTGCACGCTCTTCGTCAACCTAGCCACCTCCAAGCTCTGCGATGAATTCACCAGGTGATTGGTAAGCCCTTGGGGAAAAGATGAAATCATTCGGACTTCTGATGTGTGTATGTGCTAGGCCCACGCCACGGCGATCCTTCTTGCATCGATCCTTGACCAGATCTGCCTCGTCAGGCCATTTTACAATGATGCGCTCACAACGCTCAACGTCTATTTCCCCACCCTTCACTGATTTTGTCCTCGTTCAAACGTTCATCAGTAAGTTGTGAAAACAAGGATAGCTGACCATTCGACAGCTTGAAGCCAATTTCGCCTGTAGACATAGTAGTCTTCATGTATCTTACGAGTCCAAAGAGACTCACGAAACATCTCCACGAGCTTTAGCTTTATTTTATCAATTTTACGTGTTTTCTTTTGCGTCCCTGTTTGGTACGGAACGGAAGACGGACGTCGAGGGTCCCATTTCAGAACCGTCCCTGTGGTGGCATTGGTCAGGATTGGGTCAACGCTCCAATGTACCAGGTTCTCCATCACAAGGGCGTGGTGTGATCTTGGTATAGTGTAATTCGACAATGATATGGAGAAGTACTAACATGAAGTCCCAAGGTACATCTGCTATGGTTTCTAGCCCACTCCGTGTAAATGAAGTGATCACCACGCCGTGGCATGAGCTTGACGAGACAGGACTACGAGGGACGCGTAGACCCTTTGATGACGCAAAATCAAACTGGAATAGACACGTCAATCGTGACAAGTAGACGTTGGATGAGCAAACATGTCAGTTTGCATAGCCGAAGATCGAATATGTGCTGGCACTCTTCGAGCCTAAGGGAGGAGTCTGGGACAATGGATTGCATGTCTAGGTCTTCAGACGTGTTCAGCCTTTCAGGGGTGTTGTTTTCGTCAGGACACGTCTCCTGAATGCAGGAAGCAGCGCATTTGGCAAGCTGATCAGTAGCTGGTGCAAGCGACTGCAAATCCGAACATAGTGATAAGCATCGATAGCCATGGAGTGAAATTGCTTACATCGAAATTAGGATGCAACGTGCATTCCGCCAACAGAATGTACGTAGAGTACCACCTCAGGCAGCACTTTTGTCGAACTCCGACGGTCTTACAGACCAATTTTCTTTGTAGGCAGTAATATATCTCTTAGACCACCGGCCTCGCGTCGCCAAAATAAAATAGGCCTCGGAAGTGCCTCATCCGGAGTACCAGCCTTCCCGCTAAAATAAAACAGGCCTCGCTGGGGCCTCGTCCAGAGTACCAGCCTTCCCGCTAAAATAAAACAGGCCTCGCTGGGGCCTCGTCCAGAGTACCAGCCTTCCCACCAAAATAAAACAGTCTTCGTTGGGGCCTCATACCGACCATTGTCGTGCCTCGTCTGGTCTCCTTTTGGCCACTAGCGCCCCCGTCGGCGCCCAACGCTCAATATCAAATATGGTAAGTCAAAACACCACTCCGCACCCTTTCAAACGATGCACCCTCAACCCCACCGTTTTGATGACGACATATCGTTGTGCTCCCACATTTTACCGGCACCTTTACGATGGCAACGCATCGTCGCGCGCCCTCACCTAGGCAATGACACGGGTAGCTGGTGCGGGTGCGGGTTGGCTTCGTGAAACCCGTGCACCCGTGTGGTATCCTCTACACGCGACGGCCGTCGGCAACAATGCGACAGCAACGGCAACGCCGACAACGCAGTGACGACAACACGATGCTAACGATGACGACGCGCCTTCTCTCCCTCCTTCGTCCTTCCCCACCCTTCATTATCCTCCACACGCGACGACTGCGACGCCAACGACGACGACCCCACGCACCCTCATCCTCGCCCTCCTCCACACGTGACGATCGCGATGACAATGCCAACATCGCGACGCCAACGACAACGCCCTCGCGCGCCCATGTCCTCACCCTCCTCCACACACGAGCCTGAGACGACCCGGACGACGGCGCCCTCGCACACCCTCGTGTCGTCGTCGTCGTCGCCCTCACCCTCGCCCTCGCGCCCGGCAACATGACGACACGACGACGACGCTGTTGCCCTCGCGCGACAATGTCGTCGTCGTCGTCGTCATCATCATCATCCTCGCCCTTATCCTCGCATTCGCTGCGATGACGGTGACCCGTGCTGTACCCGTGGGATACCCGTGTGGGGTATACCCTAGGGTAACATTTGCTGTACCCGCGTAAAACCCGTACCCGTGAGGTTGGTGATACCCGGGATTTTACCCGTGTTGTTGCCTACCCTCACCCCACCGTCTCGAGGACGAGGTGTCCTTGCACTCCTACGTCCCACGCGTTCGCCCTCACCCCACTTTCATGGTGTCGTGCACCCAAACCTCACCACGTCAATGACGACAACGAATGTCGTTGTGCACGGAGGTGTGTGCATTAACGAGCGCGTCGATGAGATGAACTCACCATGTCAAGATAGAGCGCCAGGCGGCAATTTACAAGTCAGGAAATGTCGAGCCAATCGGACCGCCAAAACATTGTCGACAATGGCAGAATAGATTGGATGTGCTATGGAAGTGAAGATAACGAGCACAACTGATCGGGAATTGTCGAGGGTGATTGGAGCCACGGAAGCGTTGGCGAAGGGGTCCTATGATACGAATGGGATAAGACGACCTCATCACCACTCGAACTCACCGCGCTGCTGAGGATGAATCGAATCGTGACCTAGAAGAGTCAACACCAGCAGATGGCCCTTCCAGGTCATACGAACACGTCAAGGTCGAATCGGGCAAATCGGATGCGCAGGACATACCGAACATCGTGCACCCACGACTACATGTATTAGAGATGAGACACTTAGACTGTTATTGGCAGCAAATGCATGAATATATTAGAACAAGTTGTACCATCAACGACAAATGAGGCTACTACACAGTACTTCTCGTAGTGGACACGTTCCTGTGATATGTATAGGGTTTCAAATTACGCAGCCATGGTACAGCAAAACACACTATCGACGGACTACAGATGATCGTGAACACCTTCTGTCCGCCAGAGGTCCTCATGACATTGGATATCGGTGGAAACACACTGGGAAATGTAGGCGAAAATAAATCTCCTATACTTGTTACACGAAAACTAGCCAAACTCAAAACACGCTTTGCTGGGGCTTATTTGGTACCCATCGTAGTTCTCCCATTTTTCAAACACCACCACACGACACGCTCTCACGACACGCACATTTTAACGCCATGGGTCGACGCAAGATCCATTTAACTCCAGAAGAGCGGACTCTGGCCGCTCGCAGGTATCGAGCAGCATACTATGAAAGGTAGTTGCTTTTTCACATCTTACATTCGTCGACTCTTTCTCACTGATTTCACAGGAACCGCAGCACAATAAACATGCAATTGGTGAAGAAACGCCAGAATACCGCAGTAAATAAACCGTATGTATTCAGTGTTGGATCGTGTAGCTTGGGATTCAGGTAATTGCAGACCTACCAAACGACCCACCACCCTCGGTCAACCTCGTCAGCAGGGCGCAAGTGCCCTGCTGTCCCGTTGGTATGTTTCCATCACCCTTGGGTACTTATTTTTCAGCCATTCACAGGGTTGGCAGTGCTGGTCGGCCAAGAAAAAACATAGGTGAATCCAACCAGACCAAGGCTCGGTGGGTGTCTCAAACTAAAACCAAGCGATTACGCTCACGCCATCAACATCTAACCTCACATTTAGATCAGAACATCAGCTTTGGGATGCGCTCAAGCAGATTATTGGAAGGTCGTTGCGCGAATGTATGAAGAATCTCTACAAACAGTTCATTCTTTCAGGTGATTACAAAGATATAAATGACACACACTCTGCCGTTCAGCATATTGAAGCCGAAACCGGGAAGCTATACTTCACTGAAAGCCATAGTGTAGGCTCGGGCAGTCAACTTTACAGTGCTGTTCACACTATCGTGAAAGTCGTGGAGGACCTTCTCCTGAATGCCATGGAAGGTACCGATGTGGGTGCGCTGGAAGGCCGCGGTCTTTTGCTATATCAGGTCGTGCCTGATGTCAATTTGGAATAAGTTGTGTTCAAAGTGCTAATTCCATGTTGCTAATTCTATGTTGATTTATCGACCTCCTACGAGGATCCTGATCCTGATGTAGATGCCAATCAGTCGAGTCAAGATGCAGTTACTAAATGTACTGTGGTTTAGATCTTTGCCTCGTCCACCATCCTCTTCTATTCGACCTATCTTTATTGGCTGAGCTCCCGCTATCTGAGACGAACCTGTCCGCCGACCGAGTCACCATCGTAGTAGACAGGACATTGAATGATCTTGTCCTTCTCTCCTTTGATGTCCACTTGTTTCCGTAGCTCTTCTCCTTCGAGCTTGACGTCCATGTCGACCGGGGATGCGAAGACATGGGCCATGTTGTTGTTGGGTGAGGTACTATTGGTATTTGTCGATTTCTTACTGATGCTAATAGTACTAGTATGCTGTTCTTCGTGGGCCTCCGATGGTACCGTGGTTGATGTTGCGAAGAGCGCCTTCAAGCTTGCCCCGAGTGCCACGGCCACAACAATGATTCTCAAGCTCAATGTACCAATGCGGAATGTTCCGAGCCTCTGCAAATCCTCCTGAGAGCTCCGCAGCGGTGTGTGGAGCTCTGCCACGGCGATCGAGGCATTTGAGAAGCCGCTCCACTAAGTATGTCCCTATGGTACGCTTCCTTTTTACTCTTATTCAAGTACATGCTCAACCGGCTTCCGATTCCCTTGCTCAGACGCGGAACGCTCATGGATGACATCTTACGCGTACGTCTCTCCCCACATCCTGACACACGTACCCACACAAGCATGTCCGCAAGCTCCCAGCCGTACGCCACCTCGACAACTGTGCACCTTGTCAAGACATGCCTCACAATGTGCGCCCTCCGACGAACCACTCCACACCGCCAAAGAACGCCTTTGACCAGATTCTCCACCGCGATGACTGCTTCACCATTCTCCTCACACGGATTCTTTGATGCGTTCCACCTGCACGTCATCGACGTCTGTCCTCTCCACCGACGAAGTGACGCACAGAAAACCACGGAGGGGTGGCATGAGGTCTTCATCGCGCCTGCCAACGACCCGAGCACGTCCGTCCTCCGCTGTCCTCATCCCTGGCCCTGGCTTTAACCAAGCACTCTCACCGCGGTGGGCGCTGGTGCTCTCCCCGACCCCGATGGCCACGTCGGCGCTCCTCGGACACCCTCGCCGTGCTTTGCAACGCTCCCCTTCGGCACATGTGTCGAAGTTTCAGGGGCATCCATCAAAGCCGCATGACATGTCGCCGAGCTGCTCCACCTCAGGCAGCACTTTTTTCGAACTCCGACGGTCTAAGTGGTGGGCCTTTGGGCCGCAAATTCGCCCTGGGCATTGAGCGAGCCTCGCATGGGCCTCGTCGCGGCCTCGTTTGCACTCCGTCCGTGCCTCCACTCCACCTCCTTGCCCTCGTCCTCCCGGCATGCACACCCTCCGACTTGCTGCTTTGTCCGACGTGCGCGGCCCTCACCCTCTCCAGATGCTCACGGCCTGTCCGCCCACGTTCTCCCGACGCACATACGTGCAATCGTGCATCGCCCGCCGCATCGCCTCTTTCCATTCTGGCCTGATGCCCACGTGCCCCGCCCTCATCTTGCCACTTCGTCCGACACGCGCTGCCTGTCCACCCACGTTCTTCCGACGCGCGTACATGCAATCGCGGATCGCCCACCACCATTCCATGGATGCCGGTGTGGCGCATACGACGCCGTGTCGTTCATCAGGAGGGCAGAGTACGAGGGAGCGGCGAGACGAAATGCGAAGGCGACGACGATGTCGTCGTCGCAAAACGAGACAAGGGCAGAGCGCGAGGGAGGAGGGGCGAAACGCGAAGGCGACAACGACGTGACGAGGGCAGAACGCGGTGGAAGAGCGAGGGCAACGGCGAATGGTGGCGACACGACACGTCGCCGAGCTGCTCTCCCCTTCTGACAGCCAAGACAAGGGTCGCAGCCGCCGCGCCCTCGTCATCGACTATGATGCCGAAAAAGTCGTCGGAAACTTGTTGCGGGTGCGTTCCCCTTGTTCGACGAAGTGCTGCTGACATGCGAAACCAACACAGGCGTTCAAGAACCACGAGATCGTCGACGTGTTTCATCGTCCGGGCGAGTGCAACGTGACCGCCAATGTCGACTTTGCGCTCTCAAAAGAGGTATTCTTGGATCTGGGGTTGCCATTTGTGGTTCTCTGTCGGTCATATTTTTGGGACTGACATGCTTGTGTTTGTTAGTCGCGTCCCATGGGAGGGGGTATCCGGCTCCGGGCTGAGCGTCTCGTCAAGGCTGCCCCCACGCATGAGCAAAACAGCGGCGATTGCGGAGAGCATCCATGAGCTGGTGGATCCACTGGGTATCGGTGAGCGGTATGCCATGCTCGGTGTCACCACAACGCCCAAAGAGGAGGCTGTCTGGCCGATCTTGCAAAACACGGGAGCTCACACTGACGTACTAGCTATATACATACGACCCGAATAACAGATTATACATGTACTATGACAGATAATCACAGATTAGTGGGACACCCGCCTTGAGGATATCCGCCATTTTTTGCAGCAGCAAGGATGGGACCAAACACCATTGATGCTTCGATTTAATTACAACGTGCCATTCGGGCTTCAATCTAAACTCGTTTACCTACTGACAACATTGATGTGGTAATGATGATGACGATGACTCGGACGCTGACAATCCGTTTACGCTACGATGCATCACGCGTGATGCACATACGACAGTATGACCACCTCACGACCGTCTCATGGCCTCGTAGGGCCCGCACCTGGCGCCACCTGGGCCTCGAGCGAACCTCGCATGGATCTCATCCTGGCCTTGTTCGCGCCCCGTCTGTGTCCCTGCCATTGCCCTCCCTGCATGTTCGCCCAATTTGTCACTTCATCCAACGTGTGCGGTCCCCACTGGCATCCTCCTGATGCACTCTCCCGACGCTAGTACGTGCAATCGCACATCACCCACCATCACCCATCCACTTTTTGGGAGCAGACGCCACCTAGGCCTTGAGCGCCTTGCATGGACCTAATCCCAGCCTTGTTCGCACCCCGTCTGTGCCTCCTCTCCATCTCGCTGGGCCTCGCTTCGCGTCTGCTAGGACTCCAATTGTAGCTCCGCAAATTCCAGTAACTCCAGCATGGCCTCACCTCGCGTCCACCTGAACTTCAAGAATAGCTCTGTTGAATGTCCCCGCTCCTCACGAGCTCTCCCAATGTCTAACTCGAAATCTTGAAATCTCCTATTATACTTACCTACTGCACCATCCCCTTGCGCCACAATCCCATGCATTCCAGACATGGCACTCGACGTGCTCAAATGTCTACAAAAGGACTCGGGCAGCATTTCGAAAGCCCTAGGCGTCCCAGGAACAAAGCCAAGACGCAAGTCATTGTTCCCATTTCAATGGTCAATATCAGGCGTCACCGTCTGCTCGCCAGACTGAATGAACTCGAATCCAAACCACCCGGATTATTGGGGAATCAAGATGGTACCTCGCATGATAAGATTCTAGATGATGATGTCGGAGATGATGACAATTCTATGTATTTTGATCCAATGGACCCAGACTACATTCCCAGCGACCATGAAGACGAAGACGCGAATTCGCACCATGACCTGCCAATTGAAGAGGACGTCAATCCAGCTCAAGCTGTCCCCGATGAGAAGATGACGATGAACCCCCGTAACCGGCGCATCATTCCTGACCCCTCTGCGCACCGTCTGTATACGTCTTGGAAAGCGCTTATCCCTACTCTCGTGGTATCACACCAGCATTATACCTCGCGAACATTGGCAAAACCACTGTCACCACTCCCCACGACCCTTTCCTTATGCAATAAGGGTATTTGCATCCGAAAGAACTCAAAATTACTCTGCCTCTTCTTCGATTGTAAGTCACACAGTGCCTGCTCCCGCCCCTTGACAGACCGCGTGTAGACTTCGTGACGACTAATGTCGTCAGTTGCGAGTGCTCCACAGCCTCCCAAGTTCTCGTCCACTTTGGGTTATTCCCAACGGCGCCGTCTCAGCCCCGCATGGCTGTATCTATTGATTTACTCTCATTCTATCGTGCGTTATTTGAGCGGTCATGTGACGCAATTAATGCGCTTGCATCTGCACTTCATGCGCATTATTCACGCCGAGGATTCAGAGTTGTCAATAATAATGTGCGTGTATCTCAGATTCTATGCTATCATTACCATGAACATAATCCTGATCTCTAGGGAGAAGCAGTGCAAGACCCATTCCGACGTGGTCTTGGGTCAGCCGTGCAGTGGTATGATGTTCTGCATGTGGAGGTGGAACACCGTATTGAGGCTGCCATCCAGTCGTGCCGTGATCGTGTCAAAGCTGCGAAGGCTTCTCAAGAGTCCGCGTCCCCTGTGCCTATGACCCCAAGGAATACCCCGCGAATACCATATCCCTCAGCCCCCACATCCGAGTCCGCTTCCGGTGCCATCCCCTCTTTGACTTCACCAGCGACACTGATTTCCAGCACGTGTGCCTCTATCTTAATCCAGCGTTGCCCTGCCTGTTTCGGTGGAATGGACTTCGGTCGGCCAACCCAAGGGACCGAAGGAGGTGACATCCACGTGGCTACTGACGGCAACTTCCATCATCGCCACCGACGTTCAGCAGGTGATAGTCCACGCTTCTATGATCCCGAATATTTTCTTCCAAAGCAGCAGGTTGATGAAATGGATGAATGTGTCACAAAGCGGAGGAAGAAGCCTCAACGCACTCATATGTCATCTGTCCCTGATGAAGCCATTGATTCCTGTGAGGCATCCTATGAAGCTGCTGATGGTAAGAAACAAAAAACGTCCATGGAGAGTTTTGATGATACCGGACTTATGGCGCTGATATGCCGCCATGATATCCCTCTTTTTCTTGCAAATGTGGATACCCCTGGGGAACAACAGAAATACGCATTAGCGCTGATCAAACACTTGTTTTCGCTCCTGCCTCCACAAGCAACAGTTGTTGTCTTCTATGATGTCGGTTGTGTTTTGGATCGGTCGTTGTCACTCGTGAGTTATCGTGCACTCTTGTTTTATTCGCTTGTTGATCTGTCAATAGTACGACATCTTTCCAGCCGAAATTATCCAGCGCTTGCGCTTTGCGACTACTGCCATGCATGCTTATGGTCACGAATGGGCATGCCAATTAGTTTACAATCCCCGCTTGACTGCTGGACTAGGACTTTCGGATGGCGAAGGGACCGAACGCCTATGGTCTCGGCTCATAAAATTGATTGGTATCGAGCGCTCGTCTTCGGTATGTGATCCACCTTCAGACCTGAACAGCTTTGGTAAATTGTTCCTAGCGTCAGCGTCGTATTTGGCTCATTGATCGACAACTGGTCGCGGTTGGTCGTGAGATGCGTACTGATCTCGGAGACTGGATCAAACGGCGACTGAGGCGAGGCGTTCAGGATCAAGGACGAGTAGCGGAGCAGAAATTAGAAGACTGCAATGTTGACATTGAAGAACTTGAGAAGCAATGGGCTTCTCAGAAGGAATCACAACTTTCCTTACGTGCTCGTACGACTCATTTTCTGAGTCAAACAAACTCCTGATATAACCAACTAGATGCTCCCACGCGTCTCAGGAAGGAGCTAGACACTGTTTTGGCGCTGCAGGCGGACATCGATATGGCTGACCGTGCAATCCGTACTGCAAGAATGGTGATACAGAAAGGCGTAGTCTCTGAAGACACCACTGCAGCTCTCGATAGCCTTGAGCGCACTCACGATCGACTCACGACAAAGGTTGATGCATTGTACGCATCCCTCAATGTCAGTGAGAAATTCCCCGCTCTTGAAGGTATTCAACTCGAGTTTATTCGGACACTCCTATTGGCACGCGACTTAAAGATCAATGTACGAAAACGTGCCATTGGGAGTTTTTTTGAGTGGGATAAGCTGGACAGGGCCGTAGGCGGAGCCCAGCAGGCATTAGGTGTGTACTATTTAGTCATACGGTAGCCTATGTGACACGTTTTCATTGGCGCAGGTACGAAACTTCATCAACAGACTCGAAAGGCGATTTCTAAACGCCAGCCTGCCCTTATGAGCGCTATACGTAAATTCAATTCATACTGCTTGAAGCTAGAAGAGCTTTATAGCCCGAACTGGTCGATCCCCTTGCCAACCCCACTCCCAACCAATCTCAATGATCTCCAGAATGACCAATCCTTGATGGAAGACGTCTGGATTACTCCGACCGAGGGAAAGATTCTGCGCTGGATGGAGGACAAATCTGTCCGTGACGGCATGCGTGCGATGCTAAAGCGCAATAGGTGCCTTGAAGAACAACGTCGATTAGGCATCGAAGCGGACAACTTGTGCCAGTGGTATGGCGCCGAACTAGCTGCTATTGAGCTGGCAATGCGCACCCCTGCAAGTGAGTCTCTAGATACTCAGTCCCTGGATGATTTACATGACATCATTTTCAGACGAAATCTTCTACGTCGCTTTGCAGCAGCGGAGAGAGGACATATCGTCCTTGAGATCTCGATGGCCTAACCCATTGGTTTCTTCACACCAATTTGAAAGTCAAAAAACGGAGGCCACTGCATTGGTGACCCAGTTGACAGGCGGTACTCCGGAAATATCACCATTCTGGCTTAATCCTACTACAACCGAAGCTCTTGAGATAGCTCCGGAAGAAGCTGATGTCAACTTGGAGTTATCACACGAAGCAGTGACACCGCAGGAAGCCGTGCTTCTTGATTATCTCACCGATATCCCACTAGAGTCTATTGACGAAGCCGAGGCCTTTGAACGGCCAACAATATCGGTGGAGATACTGGGGGTTGATACGAAGGTATGACTGGTTGTACGTAAGTGTCTCAAGTAACACGCTTCCTCAGCAGAATATCAGCGTCGATGCAAGTCCTGTTCCTGCGCGCACCTGGTTCATACATGATGACACTGCCAGAGCGCGTCCCCCATTAGATGAATTTCCCAGCTTGGTATTCGAAGCACGTGAACTCTCAATGCTGGCCAGCCCGACGGCTTGCCTGAACGATTGGTGCATTAACGGATGCATTCCACTTCTCATCGCAGCCATCAAGCCAGCTCATTCTCGCCAGATTGCAGTTCTCTCCACTCACGAACTCGCCCACATTCGGCGCGACATTGCAGACCACGACCTCTGGAGAGTCACCTCATGGACGAAATTCTGGACCAAAGACATTTGGATTATTCCTATCCATCGCCCCGCGCCA
This sequence comes from Xanthoconium separans, assembly GCA_038088675.1. Taxonomy (NCBI): domain Eukaryota; kingdom Fungi; phylum Basidiomycota; class Agaricomycetes; order Boletales; family Boletaceae; genus Xanthoconium; species Xanthoconium separans. Next base: position 10,013 of record JBBPJL010000273.1, on the reverse strand, counting down.
GAGAACCATTGGGTTCTATGTATCGCTCAACTCTCGTGCCGCGAACTTTGGCTGTTCGATAGCCTTGCCCAGCGCAAGGCTTGGGAGTCAGACGTCCCAGTAAGATTTAATATTTTACACTTTAACATAAGATCGACTTCCATGCAAAGGATGTGATGCGATTGATAACCCGCCTATCAACCATTGCAAGGCGGAAATATCCCACCGACGGAGTCCGACTGGACCACAGGCCGTGGGTTGCATACCCTACTATGGTGACTTTGTTGAGCAATTTGCTATCTTTTTAACTTTGCTGACATCCATTTCCGTGCAGTCACACCCCGTACAGACAAACAGCTATGACTGTGGAGTTTGGATTTTGGCAACCGTAGCAGCTGTGCTACGGGGATTTCATACCACTGGACTCAAGGAAGTGCAGATAGCCGAATTCCGACAGTACCTACATTGTCTCGTACTGGCGCTGCCTACCTTGTCATAAAACAGTTTTGAATGTTGGTCTCGGCTACTCTATGATCCACATGTATATTACCCTGTCCTTGTTTACAAGGTGACTGGGGAGGAATGTTTTCACTTGCCCCCCCCACTTTGTTCAACGACAGCGCAATGCTTGCGCCATTCTGCTCGTCCTTGCTCGTTTCCACCTGCCCTCACCTCGCCCTCCTGCTGCCGCCTACCCCCCTCTCACCTTAGAGCATATAAACGGTGCGCACAGTCGGTACACGTTATGCCACATCCATACCCCTACCTCGCCCATCTTCTCCACACGCAGAAACGATAGTAACGACGGCGATGTCGCGACGAGGATGAGTGCAACGCGACGCATACAACGGCACGACAACGACGGCGCCACGTTAATGCCACCATGTTCGTGCCATCACCGCACTACAACCGATGAGAATGCGACGTACGCGACGAGACTACCGCCCAACCACTAGTACGTGCGCAATCGATGCGCAGCACATTGCTGCAACCCCCTCCTGCCAGTAGTACATGGCAACATCGTTGTCGTCACTGTGCACAACATAACGATCGCGACGGCGGCGACGATGTAGACATTGTGTCCACGCCACCGCCTCCCCCGCTACGCGCAGGGCATATGTTGTTTTCGCGCTCGAACGGGACACAACAAATGCGACGACTCGGACGTGAGGCTTGCCATTCCCATTGCTCCCCACTTGCTGCGCGCACGCACGTACCCGTTGCTCCCGTAGCGAGTACGTGTACAGATTACTCCAGGTTTTCACTGACAGTTTTGTGATCCGCAGCCCTTAGCCTATGTTTGTGTTTTTTAAACAACTTTCACAGTGTTAACACTGAAGGGTAAAACGTTGATTGGTGGCCCACCGAGTTGGAGATCATGGAGAGTGGAGCACAACAAGTACAAAGAATTACCACGATTAGTCAACAGTTCCCGCACCTGCCCTCCTTGGAGTCAGGGACTACACATTATTACCTCAGTTCATCCTGGCAAACTGTGGCGACACAGCGACACCCCTTTCAGTCGCTTTAATGTTCCGACTCGCTGTTCGTGATCCATAATATTAGCAATTGCGCACTCACTCACATGGGTATTTTTTCCATGCAACTGCAACCGTCTCTGACCCATACCTGTAAGCGTGTCAACCCGCGGAAGCTACCCGTGCTCTTCTTGCGCAGGTGACCACTGCGACGCGCTGTTACCACTACCATCGACGACGACCGTGATGTATCACCACCAAAAGACGACAGCGGCGGCGATCGTAGCAGACTGTAGTCATCGCTCACCTCACTCCCCACCCCTTCGGTGTTACACACTGTCATGCTGTGTTCGCTGTCCACCGCTGTCGTCGGTGTATCATTGTGTTGCGACGACATCCTGCAACATTTGTGGTGGTGGAATGGGACGACATCGTCTACATAATAGTCTGCCTGTAATGACAATATCCTTTTCACTGCCGCCCGCCATCTAAGCTACCAGCTATCCTCCTTGTGGTGCATCCAGATGAACACTCGGATGACGACTCGGCCCTGGAACAGGGTGTGGGGTAACCCTCACGCCGGGTGCGTCAGAGGGAGCAGCACTCGACCGCCCATCCGGACTAGGCCGGATACCCAAACCAGGATCCCTAGCATCTGGAGAGATCGCAGAATCATCAGCACGAGTGTAGAGACCATATGAACCACGCGGTTCCCCTCGTGCATCTCCTCTGTAAACAACATCTCGGTAAGCTGCAGCGTCATTAAGATACATCACTCGATGCATGTCCATCACCCTCCCGTCATTCCCATGGTAAGGAACGAATGGGTGCTGTGAAGGGTGAAATGCGTGTGGATAACCACCCTCCACCTGTCGAGTCTGGTTCATCCATTCAGTGCGAGCGAACCTCTCGTCACTAAGGTTCAAATGATGATTCTGCGGCGGAAGTGATGGAGCCACCATGGTTGGCGGAAAGCCCATGGGACCAGCGAGTGAAAATCCCATACCAGTAGCCTCAGCTCCCATGGCAGTTGGAATCTCTGCGGGAACAGAAACACGAGAGACAGGCACCAAAGGAGGCACTGGTTCAACAGCAAGCTGCACGGAGGGGGCAGTTTGGATGGCACCAGCAACCTCGTTAGGTAGGGCAACGACCTCGTGACGGGCAGAAATGGTGGAGGTGACAGCGATATTTTCGGGACATTTGCGAAAGGTGTTGAGCTCGGTGAGAGGCACGAGAGGCATGTAGCACTTTGGAGACGGACTTGATGGTTCAACCAATTGCCCGGTGTTGTCCATTTCCTTCGGACCCAACAACGAATGGATTCCAGGCGCAGTTCCAGTTACGGGTGCAGTTTCTGAGGTTTAAGCTTGTCATCTATGTCGTGATAGAACGTGATTCTACTCACCCGCATTGTCTTTTGCACATGCCGGACCCATTTCGAAAGTGGCGATTGTTCGAGCTGTCTCATAGTCAGTACGACTCTTAGATCTGTTGCTATGGACATTACCTTTGACGGTCTCATCAGTGTCGGTGTCTGACACTTCCAAATACCTCGTCTTCTTTGCCTCCTTCGTGGGTTTCTTACGTTCATTACCCCTTTTGGTTCCGGTCACGTCGGCGGCGAGAGTGGGCTTCTTGCTAACACAACCTGGTGCCGCATGATTCTTGACCTTACGCTTGCGTGACCCAATGGCTTCATGATAGTCTTCTTCCAGGCTTTCGCTGGCGTCAACAACTGGTAATGAATGATCGTCAGCATTGGTGATGATCATTTCGTCGTCGCTCGAGTTGGGGGCTACAACGGCTTTATTCTTCCCTTTTGCGGCAGCATCCCACTTCTTCCTTGCAGGGATGACACGTGGACCGCTATCATCACTGCTACTGCTGATAATGATCGGATCATCAGGTGTCGCCTTTGGAACACGTTTTTGTTTGATACGTATCGCAGCCATGGTGGGAGGAAGCCGTTTGGGGCCACCGAAGTCCAAAGTACTATTGCCATACATTTGCTGGGCTTTGGTGTGAGTGCTGTCGGGAGGGGGGGGGGCGCCTATGATGACCGGCGCAGTGAACTCCGAGACAGCACCTGTGTACAATATTGAGCAGACAAGGACGGAGGGAATGCACAATACAGACGTCGCTCATCTCGTTCAGAGAGCCTTTCTACAGTGATCTGTCCAGCAAGGAGGGCCTGCTGGAGACGGCGTCGGTCGGGGTTGCTGAGGTCGGCGATCCCTTTGGTCCTGGCGCCAGGATGGCGAAGCTGGCCAGGCATCAGAACGCCGTCCGGCCACCCCTTCATGACGAGCCCCTGCGTCGCGAGGAAATTTAGGAGTGTTGTCCATGGAAATGTGCTGCGCTTAAATCTGGAAACGTCGCCTCCTGCAGACTCTGTTGGGGTGCGTGGTGAGAATACCAGACCACAATACGAAATTGACCCACGGAGAAGTGCAATCATACTGTCTTTGATGTTAGTCATGATATCATCATTTATATGTTCCTCCCCCCCATCCGATGGTGCCTGTGCTGCCCGTAATGCTGCAGGTACGGGTGATTGATCTGCTTTGCTTCCCCTCGACTGATTACCCTCGTCACCAAATGCTTCCTTGACGGTCTCGAGGGAGACGTGGTTGCTAAACGGACAGCGTTAGCACTTCGCTAGATCATCAGCGTGAACTTACTAAACATGTGACTTGAGGTGTCCAATGATCACGTTGGAATTCGCGCGGCACCTGGTCTCGAAAAACTGAGACACTCATCAATACAAGTCAGGAATGATTGGAGGGTGTCATTCTCACTGTCGTGGCACCCCCCGTCGTGTGCATGAAGCCTAGCGACACATCCTCGTTCACAACACTGCCGCACATGACAATTGCGGCTTCGAATCCGTGTTTTGCGGACTCACTCTCGAGCTAACGCACTCGTTAGAGTATCATGTCGGGCAGAAAAAGTTACATACCAAAGATATAATTCGCTTCTTCACTTTGTTGAAGGTTTGTGCACGTTGGGCGATGGTTTGAGGGGAACACTGCGAGTTGTCGATCATGTCGTGAACTTCTAATATTTCTTGCCAGGTGTCGGGGTTGTGTTCCTTGAACTTCGCGTACAGCTCACGACGAATGCTAGGAGAAACTGGGGAATATTAACGGATGTTACATCGCAAGCGAGGGGCTTACATACGTGGGACATCAAGTGGGAGTCCAAGCCGTCGCCTCTCTTGTTCTTCATGCCGCATGGCATATTTCGTATATTGGTTCCAATGGTTAATACCATTCACGGTGCGTGAGCGACTTTTGTGCCACCCATCCAATATCTGCTGCGTGGTGAGATTGGTTTGTTCGACGAGTCGAATGAGGACGGCCTCGAGCTCGTCGTAACCAGCTACAAGGCTAGCGTTGACAGTGGCCGTCCGTCGTCCAGATGTCGGAGTCGAAGGGTCGGCCTTAGTAGGACCACTATCACCCGTTGTGCTCTGCCCTGGAGTAGGTGTTGGTGGGGTAACGAGTGTAGTAGGCACAGCTTGTAGGTTGACGCATGTCACATGATCATTCGGCGGTACCATCATGGAACTGCTGGGCGTCAAAGTGTCAGAGAGGTCGTCATGGATAGCGTTGTTGTTTGCCGGCTGGGGACCTAGGAAAACAGCAGAGGGTGGCGTCACGAGTGGGCTTTCCCTGGGAATGGAATCGTCAGCGGCGGATGGCACGGGAGGTTGTGGTAACACCGGGTCCCTTTCAGTGACCTCTCCCATGCGAGCACGCCGAAGCTCGGCTTGCTGCAGGACGACATTATCGCGAGCCTTTGCACTAGGCTTGATACGAGTTCGAAGTCGGGTGCCAGTTTCCAAAAGAGGTGAAGGAGGTCGGCGCCCACCACCGAACTGCTCCTCAAGGGAGCCATCTACCATGGCTTGCGTAGCATCATCAGCAGTAGACTGCGTGGGAGGCAATGGGGATTTCGATCGATGCGATGGGTTTTGCATGGATGGAAGTATCAACGGAAGTATCGGTGGGAGTCAAACAGCGAGAGGTTAGCTGGTGAACCGACAGAACTTATAACAGAGTAGACGTACCTTCTGCTATGCGAAAACAACGACAGACCACACGCAAACTAGAACATTGGGTGACATCATATTGTATAAATGACAGCCATCCGTAACAATTGAAACAGTTCATATTATTTACCGGGTTGCGAAATGGCCATTGAAGGTGTCGGCTCGTTCATGCCTTCAAGTTGTGAGTTGCTGGGCAACAGATCGCACGACACAAATTTGGGTGATCAAATAGACCAAAAGTGGGTGCGCAAATTCAAGGACCGGTGCTCGCCACTTGTCCACCTTCTGCTGTAGATGCCGGCAGGCTCCCAACAAACCAAAAGTAGGTAGGCGTCGCAGGACTTGTTAAGTTCCGCCCAGGCTCCTGCAACAGATTAACACAGTACCCTTTTTAGTAGAGTGGCTGTTTACGTTGACAGAATGCGCCAACTAAGCGAGACCTAATGCGGCTAACATACAGTACAGGAATTTAAGAACGTACTTAGATGCATGGCACTCCTATCATAGCCCCATTTCATTTAACATGTTATTGGATGAGAACCCCACAAGGTGTTCTATTACAACCTACTTTATGGAACATGATCTATACAGGGTTGTGCCGTAAACGGAAGGCAGCAGAGCACGCAGAGCACGCAGAGCACGCAGAGCGAGCAGATTGGGCAAGAGCGGGCAGAGTGGGAGATCTCCGGAAGGCAGGATAACAAAGAATTAGAACTGGTGTTCGTTGGAATATTGTTCCCGTTCACTTCGGGTGAGCAGTAAGACTGTGGTCGGGTCCCTTTACCTTTTGTCCAACCTAGTATTTGTGGTAGATTTGTGGTAGCAGACCAAGGAGACACTTGTCGGTGCAAATGATGTGGCGCCTGGGAGTTCGTTACTAGAAATATACCTGACTGATAAGGTCAAACTTCGTCGTTATTATTAAGCAGGTCTGACTGAATGCTCCCCACGTTATCCGTGTCTGTACGCCTCCCTCATCGTCCGTATGTCTATTGCAGAAAGACTCGCCACTCCTAGCTCGCCAGACATTCAATCATTTGACGGCACTGAATTATGCCAATCTCCCCCCCTGGGGAAACGCTGTTACCCAACGCTCCTCAGACCTAGTGGAGGATATACTTCACCTCGCTGTGCAAAGAGACCGAAGATGGTGAAAACGTCTGTAAGTGCCTCGAGTCAAACATCCTCGCTTAGCAACCCTACTCACTTATCCAAAGTTCGACAACAGTCGAAAATGTGAAGTCAGGGGCCACATGAACAAGCAAATACTCGATCTTGCTCGTTTGACTCGAGAAGTTTACATTGCAAAGATGCAGTACCAGCGTCTTCGCATGCAAGAACTAGAGATGATGAAACGTGTTATGGGAGACGAGTTGGATGAAACCCAGGGATACATCAATCAAATGGAGCGCCAGGTTGGTGAAATTCGCCAAGATCTGCTTGATGGCGGGGCAATATCCAGTAGTGCACCGGGACTGTGGACCCATCTTAGACTGTTTCCCAAATTCTCTCAGGATGGGACTCCGAGTTGTGATGTGGCTTATAACTCCCATGGTTTCGGGATATGAGAACAGTACTACTATTGTTGTTCATTTCTTTAGTTACATCTCATTTCTAGCGCTGTTTTCACCACGTCGTTGTACTACTGTATAATTGCAATCTTACAACCTTCACGTACAGCTCACTTTTTCCGGCCCGTGTTTCCTTGACTGCCAGGGCGCCAAACCACACTGCATCTTCAAGCCGAATGCCATGTGATTAGAGTACTGCTGGCTCCTCTGCGACAGGTTACACCAATCAAATATTCAGTCTCTCACCATTGCGGCGACCGCATGATCTACACTGTCCATGCACATTTCGCCATCATTACCATCATGACTGTGACACAGAGCGGCACGACAATGACATGGCCACTTCCTGGCCCTCTACTAGTACATGTGAGATTGCAACGTGACGGCTCCAGTGTCACTACTTACCCATCCAACCACTATGCGCATTACGACGACGATGGGGCCACATTGATGAAACCTTTTTGCCTGGGTCACCCATAAGTACGATGCACCTCACGCTGCTGCACCCCCCTCCTGTGACTATGCACATGGCGACGATGATGTAGTGGACCCACCCATCATGCGCCACCATGCGCTTGGCGCATCGTAGTTATCGTGTGTAATGAGTGCACGCTCGCACCCTAGTCGCCCTTGCCTTCCCCACTTCAAGTTTGCCGCGCACACAGCCCTATGATATGATGACGATGATGTGACGCCCAGGCTCGCTCTCCCCATCTCATTGTGTGCACGCACGCGCTAAGAAAAACTGTTATGTGAAGGACTATGAGAGAAGCAAAGGAAGAAAAAAGCAAGGAGAAGCAAGGAGAGAAAGAAAGGATGCAGCAGCGTCGTCATACATATTCGTAAGAGCGTGTTTTGCGCAGGTAAGGGAAATCAGATTCAAGCTTATTGCGTAGTCGTCGAAGCGGTTCTCACACTCCCTGGGCTGCTCACTACGACTCGCTCGAGTCCGCAGATATAGTAAAAAACACAGCTCGTGCTGAATCTGTCGGCTAGCTCTTGCTGTGATAACGTGACGTATTAATAATCAGAGCCCACTCCCTCTGGTTTGTTTGAAACCCACACTCAACCCAGCCAGTAATTTGCTTGATTTTGCTGGTCGGCCTCTGCTCATTCAACAGAGACACCAGGAATTGACACAGGAGCTTCAATTTTTGGTAACATGCCCACTCGTATCCGCTCGAAAACTGGTTTAGTCTCTATCTCTCCATGCTTACTTTCAGTTGACGATTGTTCAATCAGGGGTCGAAAAGAAACATGTTTATCATAATCCAAAGACCAACCAACCCTCTCAGCACAAAGAAATAATCCTACCCAAGCTTACAGAAAACGCTCTTGGAGGGAAAGTGCTGGGTGGCGGTGGGAAAATATTGCATGATCCCCACGATGCGGTAGATCACGTTGGTCTGGTGTCCTCACTTCGGCTACGTGAACTTTATCTCATTACCATCCCAGACCAGGTCCTCTCCCTTCTTGCAGATCTCCCACTCGACGCACTACAAGTTAGTCAAGACACTCCTCTCACCCGCAGCTATTGATCTGTTTTGTAGGTAATCGAGGAATTCACACCCGACAACTTCGCAGACCTTTTGACAGCACTTGCGGAGGAATATCCGCGATCCCATGCAAAGTAGGCAAAATTAGATTAGCAGGAGTACGAGTTGATTATAAATGGTCTATTCATTATACAGGTTGATATACCTCGAGAAAGACAAGAAGCTATTCGTCATGCAGCCATCTTCAGTACACGAGGCATTTATTGTGGCTCTCACTCGCACCATCGGCAACTTCACTAGTGGTATTGGTCATGACAACTGCGATTACAATTTCGGCAGCAGTTTGAACAAACCGCTTTTCTACTTCAGAGCCAATGGATCTAGCGGAAAGGCGATTCCTGACTACCAGCTCGTCATGGAGAACAACTCTGATCACGCACCCGGACCTCCCTTGATCCCTAAGTGGATCGGGGAAGTGAGCTTCACTGTCTCTGAAGCCGATACTCGCAGCCATCTCAAGCAGGTCGTTGAATCTCAGCCGACAGTCGACCTTGCTTTTATGATCAGGATTGAGGAGCCCCACAAGTGGGCGTCCCCGAGTAGAAAAGACACCCACGCACGAAAATTGCGCTCCCAACCCTTCCGCACATATAACGATTTCATCCCAGCCCTCCAAAAAGGCAGCCTAGGCCCCGTCATCGTGGAGGGGTTTACATGGATTTCCATCACACACGTTACCTTTGAGGCATACCTTCGTCGCCCTAATGGTCTCCTTGTCGTCGATAGTAATCTCCAAGATGATTACTCAGCATGTGGGGTATGTACGGAGCTGATGTTATTCGCTGCTTGCTGACGAGTTCACAGACACTCTACCCTACTATAGACATGCAAAACGTGGATGTCTTACTTGGCAAAGCTTCTGATCACCTCATACAGTCGCTCATCAGTGAGATGAGGGCAAGCCAAGAAGACGCTCAGGCCATAGAACAAGTATGTCGTTTTGAAGCACGCTTGAAGGTTCCCTGGCACACTGTTTTGCGATCCTTCCGATCGGCTATGCTTATAGCCGCACACGAACGTTATACTGACTGGCATAGGTCAGGAAAGCGCAGAACCACCACTGCAGATTCTCGTTGCGAGAAGTTACATGAGGATAACAGATCCTAACGATCAGTGGACAAGTGTAGTGGCAGGAAGTTACGATAGAGCCACATTCACCTAGTCTTGTTGGTGTTTTCACTACCATATGTTTTACTATGCCCTCTGAGTCATTCGCGTCTTTGTACCATGTATTTCCCAATGATATATGCTATGTGCACGAAATACTTTCACTTGACATTGGGTCGAAATCTGGTCAAGGCTCGGCAGTACAAAAATGCGGCATGGCGGTGATTGAAGGGCATAGTGGAGCAACCTAGAACACGGTGAAAAC